>JBBPDA010000037.1:2995424-3041413 GCA_037974385.1 Arnoldichthys spilopterus
GTGTGATGGGTTAAATGCAGAGGTCACATTTCGTTGTGGTGCTTGAGTGTGTTCACAATGACAAATAGTCACTTAAATAAAATAAAAAAATAAAAAATAAATAATAAAAAAAATTCCATATTGATTACAACACTCCGAGTACCTACATAAACTTCTCATAAATTGAACATTTATGCTCACTTAGATCACAAAGTGCTGGCTATTTAATAGTTAGGGAAAGGTCTTGGAATAATCTTCTTGTTGACGTACAGGACTCAGACACAGTCTCGGTTTCAGTGTAGGTTGAAAGTCTACTTGTTTAGCCAAGTGTCTAGTAAATAATTTTCCTTGTCAGAGGATGGGTGAAGAGCTGGGAGTTTAAGGACACAGAAAGTGTAAGTAAACTGTGCCGGTGCTGCCTCACCGCTCTCATGCAAACATGAGGGGCGATGGTGTCTCAGGGTGCTCTTGTATGTTAAACCCCTGGGCTCTGTCCTTTCTAGCTAGATTTTCAGAACCAGATCTGCTAAATTCACATTTTGTACACTTTACTATTTATATTCTGTATCCGTCAAACTGAAACAGGTTCTTCCATTCATCATCTGCGAAGGGAACAACTGCCTATCAGTTCAGATTAATTGACAATCTTTCTGGCTCAAACCAGCTTGACCACCCTGGATCCCCTACATGTGCTGCCCACCCCCCTTAACCAAAACTACTGCTCACACAGAATCTGCTGCCACTAACTTTAGACCCTGTATCATCTTCTGTTAAATCTGGGACTCTAGAATGCTCTAGACTTTTATTAACTTTGACACTCTTCTGCTCATCAGTGATCGAGTCTCCACACTTTTATTATTAGTTATTAATATTAGTAATAGTACATTAGCCATAGTGCTATTCTTTTAATCACTTTTGGTGTCCACTGTCAATCAGAGGAAGGTGGGTCCCCTTCGGAGTCTTGGTTCCTCCCAAGGTTTCTTTCTTCAGCTTTAGGGAGTTTTTCCCTTGACTCCATTGCCTTTGGCTTGCTGACTAGGGGCTCGGATCCGGATTTGGTAAAGCTGCTTTGCAACAATGTCAATTTCATGAAGTGCTATATAAAAAAACCTGATTTGACTTGATTTTAATGTGGCTAATATAGCAACACTTTCATGCAATTGATAAGTTTACTATGAATGAATCTTGCTAGAAATTTTCAACTGCTGACCTTCAATGTCTGACATTTTTCTTTGTAAAGAAAAAACAAAAGAAGATCCTTGCATATTCATTAATTTTGAAAAGCTGTACGTAATTTCAGTATGGATTAATGTGTCATTTTGAACAAACGCTGCCACTGCTAAAATGCAACGACCCTTTTGCTGCTCATTTATGAAATATGGGAAAGATCAAAGAAGCTTAACCACCTTATAAAGGCCTAGACACGTTTCCAAATGAAGATAAATTGAGATTCTGGGTTAAAGTGAAGGCAAATGTTAAGAAAGTGAACTGAAGGAAGTACTTTGCCTCAGTAGCCATTGCATGACATTTGTCAAGTGGTTTGAGACCTGTGCATCAGCCATTGCCTTCTCACCAGCTAGATCCATCTATTAATCATGTAGGAGAAGAGCTTTATGCCATCACCTTGTCCCAAGCGTTCACATCAGTCTGAACTCTGTGGACAGGAGACTGACATATTCTTTGATCAAAGGTAACAAGGCCCCTCTGACCCTACGACTTTTATTTCAGCCATAGTTGGAAATACTTGGAAAGTAATATGCAAAGCATGTAGATATGGAAGATAATATGCATGCATATTCAAGCTGCACATATCATCAATACTTTGTCTACAGGGGTGTGATTGGAAAGAATTTGTGGTGGTTTGGGGGTGGTAACAGTAATCCATAAAATGTTGACCAGGGAGAAGGCAAGGTCTAGCTGTTTTTTGAAAAAAAAAAATTGTTGAATTGGGGATTCAAAACATAGAAATATCAAAGCCATGCAAAGTTTTTGTGGGAGGGCACTAGCCTTGCCAAAACTATGGCTTAAGGGGCATAGAAAGGCCTTCTGCATGTGCCTATACAGAACTCTGTAGAACGTTAATGCCTTGTATAACAATTGTTACACATCATCGCTGTAAGAAGAAAGCTTCATATATCCAAACTTTTACATGGGGAAAGGAAGGAGGAAAATATCCATAACTTATAAAACATTTTTATAACATTTATACTATTTCTATTGGTTCCTCCATCAATTCAAAGAAAATAAAAAATAGATGAAGATACAAGGTTTCGTTCGAAGTCTTTAAATCCAGTCTTGGAGTGTCACAGTACTGCCTTCCCTCTGTCAGTCTTGCAATGCAGAAAAAAGTCGAGCACAGGCTGCAGGTAGGAACAGTCTATCAGGGGCTGCTAAACAAGGGTCATCTCACCGACCTCAGCAGCTAAGATACAAGGCTGACCACTTGCAGGAAACATTCCTCCAAATGCCCTTGACTTGCAGTTTTATAATCTTTTCCCAGAACTTTACCCCTCTTTCCCAATACAGATATAAGACATGTTTGAAAGATATCTATCCAGGGACAGCAGCACATGAATGCTGAGCCAAATCATATTGAATATGAAATTGTCTTGAGTAAATCATAACTACTGAATGTGCTGCACTGATCATACATGTGCCATAAGGTGAAGAGAGTGGATATACCTCAGGGGCAGTGGTGGTGTAATGGTTAGGGAGTTGCCCCTGTGATCTGAAGTTTGCTGGTTCAAATCCTAGACAAGTACATGTGAGGTACCTGTAAGCAAGATACCGTCCCCAGGCACTGCTCCCCGGGCACTACTACTACACTAATGGGTTAAATGCAGAGGTCGCATTTCATTGTGGTACACTGTGTGTTGTGCGGTGCTGTGGCGTGTTCATAATGGCAAATATTCTCTCACTAAATCAAACTGAGCTTCTGTCGTGTTAACTTTAACAGTGCCTGAGTGCGTTCACCCCCAATGGCAATGATAACTTACAACAAGCACCTATAGGTCTGTGCTGTGTTTGGAATCATGCATTTTATTTATTTTAGTTCCTTTGTTCATATTTTAAGCTGCTACAGGACAGGTAAAGCATCTGCAGCTCTCTTAGCACTTCCAATTTCTGTGTGCCTGGACACATCTCACATCTCCTGTTGTGCTGTGCATAAGCACTACATTATTATATAATATTAAATGTATTGCCTTACAGTTATTAGCAGACTGACATTTTAGCGTGAAGCAAAAGTTCTTTAGGCAGGGATTTGCTTAACCACCATGCTTTTTATCAAAGAGCAGGGTTTCAGGGCCTGTGTCCATGAAGCATTGCATAACAGCAGCCAGGCTGTGGGCTATGAAACTTCCTTCACAGGAATAGAAAGCCAAAACTGATCCAAGAACAGCCCTTTCATACTGCATGTTAACAGGAAATGTCTGATTTCATGAGTTGATTCGATTATGATTGGCTTTTTCTTTTTTTTTTTGGTGGTGGTGGTGGTTGTTGTTACAATTACCATTGTAATGAATTTTTATTTGTTTTATCACATGGTTTTCTTCTATCACTGTTATTTAATAGTATCACTAGTAAAAAGGTAATAGTGCAAGGTATTGTACTGTATCTCTAGCTCTCTCTCTGTTGAGCTACTCTGTTGAGCTACTCTGTTGAGATACCGGTGATTCTGTCCCATTCTGCTTCTAAGCCACTCACTCCTACTGAGTAGAGCCCATATGAACAGCCCTATGCTCCACCGAACTGACTGAATGTCATCACGGCACCACCTGTACACAAAGAACCGCTGCCACTTCTTTAAACTGAGACTATTATATATTTTTTCTTTTTCTTTTGTTTTTGCTATCAGGTGTAGACCAGAGGTGGATGGGTTCCTCCCAAGGTTTCTTCCTCCAGCTCAAGGAGATTTTCATCACCTCTGACACCTTTGGCTCAATAAGGACTCAGACCCGGGTTCTGTACATCTTCTTTGTGACAATGTCAGTTGTAAAAAGCGTGTAGTAGTGGATGATTTCACTGTATCATGAGCAGAATGTTAAGTGTCACATTTGACTGTAATAATATAAAGTGCAGTTTTTATATATAATAATGTATAAATGTTTCAGCCAATTAATATTTTGGCTGTATTGAAAATGCCCTGAATTGAGACACCACTATATCGTATTGAATCAAGCACGCTAAATGAAGTTTGTGAATCGTTACACTTCTTTCCACTTGATTTTGAAGTATTTTCAACTGCTACTTATAGGAAAAGTCCTCTGTTATATTAACAATAATAAAAATAATATTTATTTATTTATTTATTTATTATTTCCATGCTCTTAGTGCAAGTCTTTGTGGACTTAGACCCATCTGACCAGGATTCATGAAATGAAATGCATGTAGGCACAAGAGATTCACTAATGAATCAATGAATAAAGATTTTGCCTGTTTAAAATGTTAATTCTCTTATTTTACATGTTAACACTGCTAACGTTCCATGAGAGCAGGCGTTTCTCCAGAGGCCACTGAAAACTGTGCAGTAAACCCCACACTTGGATTCTATTGATCTATTTTTTAACTGAACTACAAAAATAGTTATACTCAAACAGTATGTTGCCAGATCTTAACTCAAATGTCCTCTGCATCTCCTTGACCCACTTCTTCACTCGCTGGGATGCCTTACGCTCAGTGAAGAAATAAGGTTGACATCTGCTGTAAACTTGCACTGACTGGATTAAACAGTTCTATTTTTCATTCAGTATGCTTATCTCTTTTTTATAACCTCAGCACTTAACACACTGCACTAACAAAGACAGTGTTGGTACCCTGAGGCAAAGTGGAAGTGCGTTACCTAAAATAGATCCCAACAGGTGGCCCTAAATCCACACTTAACAATAAAGTCATGGTTTAAGACTTTACACAGAAGACCCTTGAAGCTAAGGATTGTTCTCACTTTTCATATTTTATAATTTATTTAAGAATGTTTTAGAAAAAATGCAAAAAACTTTGTACTCTACCCCTTCCCTCAGCCCCATTTCAATGTTTTTTTCTACTTATAGCCATAACAGACAAATAACAATATACACCAATTAGCCATAACAGCATCTGCCTAAGACTGAGTAGGTCCCTCCTGCTGCTGAAACAGCTGGGACTGTGGTGCATTGTGTGTTCTGACCCCTTTCTGAGTCAGCATTTACTTTATAAACCACAGTAGCTCTTCTGTGGGATCAGACTAGATGGTCTAGCCTTCATTCCCCAAATGCATGAGTGAGCCTTGCTTAGTTCCTTACTTGCTGCTTAATATATCCCACCTTCTCTGACAGATGTCATTGTAATGAAAAAACTAGAAAGTCAATGTTATTCACTTTACCTCTCAGTGGCGTTAATGTTATAAATGATTGTATACATATACAGAGAGAGATAGAGAGAGAAATAGTGAGAGACAGAGATAAAGAAAGTGAGATAGACAGAGGTGTGTGGAATACCAAAACACCACATTACAAAGGACTGTAAGACTCTAGGCTTGGTGAGCATCTAAAGATGGCAGTTACAGGGTATAAGGGGGAAAGTCTGTTTCATATATAGCACAACAACAAACATCAATCACATCTGAGGTTACAGTTTGGCAAAATCTGAACAAATGATTACTTTCTCACAGCTGTTATGACCAAATATGTATATAATAAAATTGTCATCAATAACAGTCACTAACAAGGAATATTCTTACTTATTATTAATATTATTCATTGTCTTGCAATCCTTAAGTCAGGGGTTCCCAAATCCCAGTGCTGGTGACCACACACTAGAGTCAATAATATCAGCATTGGACAGATTTTTAGATTTCAACAGTATCTCAAATCAATATTTGATGCATTTTTTGCACTTTGGAAGTGCAGAAAGTTTAGGTGATGCGGAAATGTAATGTAGAAATTTTACCTCATTTTCAAGCTTTTAGAAATAAATGGGTTTCAAGTTCATTTTTCCAACAGATTTAGTAAGTTTTTTCCATTTTGTACCTTTATCTTTATTTGCATCAGCAGATATGTATATGAAAATGCTGGATCCCACATTGGTGCATCCTTAATAAAAATGTCTTTTTCCATGAGTATTTCAAAATGAATGCCATAAAGGGTTAACTAATTAAGCTCCTTGTTGGCTAGGTCAGAGGTATAAAGTAGAAAAAAACGCAACAATGTGCAGAGCATGGGGTCACCAGGACTGGGACTGGGAACCCCTGCCTTAAAGCATGTATTGCTCTTTCCACTGTACTGCCAACCTGATGTAACTGTGAGATAAAAATGGCTTCAAATACCAGAGAGACTTAATTAAAAACAGAGATAATTTTGCTGGCCCAATAAACACGACCAAGGCAATTGCCTTCATCACTTGGGAATTAGATTATTGTCAGCTCTGAATAACAACAACACACTCCATTGCTATTAGTGCTCAACATGGACAATTACTGTCCTAATTGTAAGAATATAACCTTTTAAATAAATTTGATGTGGGTGTGAAGTAGCATGCCCCAGAGCCTTTAGCTGTTTTGTTTTAAAAAGTTCAAAATATTAGCTTCAGTTTAGGGTTGACAGCTATCCTGTAAAATACAGAATTATCCCGCAATTGAAAATGTAACAACGTGTTTGATGTTGAACTGATAGGGGATCAGATCTATGGGAGAGGAATCTTGCAGCGTAGACTATCAGGACAGGCTGGTTTGTTTAAGACAGAAGAAAACCCTGCTGCTGTCCCTCAGCTCTACATGAAACAGGCAGTCAGTGTAATGAACTAAAAACTAGTGTTGTGTGTTCTCTTTTTTTGTTTATGTTAGTTCCCTGAATGCAGCATTTTGAACCAGCTGTACTGTGTCAAGTGCAGCTTTTGGTAATACAGGTCTGACTCTTTTGGCTCTACTGATATGTATAGTTATGCATCATCAGCATAGCTGTGATAACTGATTTAATGCTTTTTTAATAATGTGAGCTAATGTATGCATATTTAAAGACAATAAAATGACAATTTTCAAGGCAGTCTTTGTTAAAATTGTGATCTACTGTATCAAATGCTGTGACTAGGGCTAGAAATACAAGGATGTAAACCCTATTCACATTAGCATCAAGCCTGAAAGAGAAAATTCACTTCTCACTGGTCATGAGAAGTGGTGTCAGTGTTGCTACAATATGTCTGATGAGTGCAATCTCCAAGCAAACTTTGCCAGCAAAAAAAACCCATGAATTTTAGGCAAAGGAACAGCAGTGCATGCAATAACAAATCTCATAGGCACCAACTGACACCACTGGTTTGCCAGGTGCTTTAGTCTTAGAGATTCTTCAATTATCTGTTTGTCAAGGCTAGCTCACTAACATGATATTGCTAGCATGACTAGCATGTTCTGTGATGCTCGGACAGTTAGTAGAATCTAAAGTGTGTAAAGTGTATTCAGCTATTTTGAAGATATTGCTACATTAGATGTCGTGTCTCAATTAAGACATGACACTTCTGCTGAGAGTTGGGAGCTTCACTCAACAATGCGCTGTCAGCTTGTTTACCAGTGCAGTAGCGGAACCGTGATTAACAGTCTCCACCACGTCACTGGAATGCAAAGCTGACATTCTGCTCCATAAAGATGCCTGCACGCACTTTATTCCACAGAAGATGGCAATTGAGGAATGTCAGCAAGAAGCATTGCTGGAAAAATAGTACTAGTGTTACTACACCATTGACCAAATCTAGCATTCAGGGCATTTGTATTTATATTCAGGGTCTGGTGACTAGAGATTTAATAATGGATTAGGATAATAATGGAAGAAGCAGACTAGTTTTAGCATATATGTTGTATTGTTCGCTGATGTTTTAACGCTCTGCGCTTTTCGTAGTCTTGTCTTGTCAGTGTTGGGGAAGCTACTTTGAAAGAATAGCTTTGCATGCTACCAACTACATCGTCTTGAAAGTTGTTGAACTACAGCAAAGAAACCCTAGAAGAAAATATAGTTTGGCAAACTAAAGCTAATTTACAATGATAGTTTAAACTACTTTGTAAAAAAAGATTTAAAGTAATTACAAGATTCTATATACAAAGAGGCCACATTTAAGCAAAATGCCTGGTCTACAGCACTTCATCACATGCACATAGGTGCTTATAATACAAGCATTAACACTGATCCACACAAACAAAATATTTCACCTGTCAGAGTAAAATCTCTTCTTTATATCAAACATGTGCAGTCTCTCAAAGTTCTTATCCACCAAGAAAGGTAATTCCTTTCCTTTCATGTTTGTAGTTTCAGTAGTTCATTACACAAAGAGCAAAAAAGTAATTTAAATATTTAAATCACTTATGCAAAAATAAATGTAACTGAACTACCATCAAACTGAGGCAAATTGTAATTTAACTATGAGTTACATGTAGTTCACTACTCCCCAACACTGTTTCCTTTGCTAGAGGAACCTTATTTCGACTCACAGTGTACAGGTATACACGTGAAATGACATTGAAAAACCTTCTTGACTTGACTAGACCAAAATTAAAGGAAATGAACTGTGTCATTTAAGTTCATCAGTGCTAGAGCACTCACCTGCATCTTGTGACAGACAGGGGGAAAAATGGAAAGATATTAAATTGCAATGCAGGTAGCAGCTGCACAGCAGAGAGCACTCCTTGAACAGTTATGAGCTCAGGAGGAGTTCAGAGGAAGGAAAAAAAAGAAAAACCCTAAATAATCTTCCTCCGACACACTTCTCATTTTTCACAGACTTCCAATATCCAATACAGATGCAAAAGACTTTCTTTCTGCTGGCTGTGCCATGACTTGGAGATAATACAGCCATCAGAATGTGTGACACTGGACTGCCTCAGCTTGAAGCAGGCAGTGTCCGGCCAGTATGTTTTGTCTTGTACGCTTTTTGTTTTTGTAGATTTTTATGATCAGAATCTGCTTTGATGTCAATACATAGAAACACAAATGCTTGCCCTCCCTTCTCTGCTGTCTAAAGATACGCAAGCCTATCAATGACCTCCCGGTGTGACGTCTGCTATATTCTCTAACCATTTGCCTTCAAACATACAAACTGTAATCCTGTGATTCACCCTTTAAACTCTAAAGGTAAGTTCCCTGGACAGGGTTTCAGCCTAGTCCTGGACCACACAAGATTCTGAAATTCACAGTGAATAGGATAATGCAGTCCATGACAATGTCTGGAATTGTCATTGACTATGCAACTTACCTACACAACTACCACAACAGTTTCATAGTATTTTTAAAGTGAAAGTGAGTATTATAATGATTGTAGGTTGTTTGGAAGCACGTGCCAAGACGTATTGTACTTGAGAGGATTTAATAAAGAAAGAAACAAAACACCAAATACCAAGACTAGAAACGACAGCTATGAAACAGAAAACGACAGGTACAACAGAATATAACAGGGAATCCACCACATAGAACCTAACGTGAGGGTTTATATAAAGACAAGACATGGAAAACACCTGAACACGAGACGAGACGCAGCTGGGAGGCGGGACTAGACATAAATGAACACGAGGCAAAGAACACGTGGGAATGTAAACAAGACAGACAGGGAACACGTGGGACGAGGACCATCACATAGCCCTCCCCCTAGGAGCAATGCTCCGGTGCTGTAAAATAAAACTGAAAATGAAACTGAGAAAATAACCAAGACAATAACTGAAACATAGGCACATGAACGGGTAACACCAAGGGAAACAACGACTGGGACTGAAAAAACAAACTTAGGTAGAGTAAATGAAGTCCTGGACTTCGCTCACTCAGCCCGGGATTTCATTCCCTTTGCCCGGGGCTAGACATAAATGAACACCAGGCAAAGAACACGTGGGAATGTAAACAAGACAGACAGGGAACACATGGGACGAGGACCGTCACAAGTATTTGTCATTGTGAACACATTCAAGCACCAAAAGGAAATGTGACCTCAGCATTTAACCCATCACATGTGCACACGTGGAGCAGTGGGCAGCTATCAACAGCACCTGGGGAGCAGTGGAGCAGGATGGTACCTTGCTCAAAAGCCAGGACAAGGTTAATGTCCTAACCACTAGGACACCACTGGCTCTTTTATTTTTTATTTTTTTGAAAAAGATCACTTATGATAGTTACTGCTTATTTTTACATGTGTAGAATAATGAGATAACTGCAGAAAATGAGATGTTAGCAATCCTGTATGTTTTATTTGACCTGTTGAGGTCCTGTATATTTTGAAGTCTGCAGTACAGTCTTAGGGCAACTATGAACATTGTTTAAAACGATGAATCTGGAAAGGACGTCTATAATAAGTAACATAAAAGAATAAATCCACAAATAGTGTAAAACATAACAGCAGTGGTAAGTTCCTGGCTTCTCAGTGTAGTTCAGTTGTTGCCTGGATTTCTTCATTAGCAGCACCTGATATAATTTATTGAAGAACTGAGGAGATAAACTACACTATTAGTAGGGGGGAGCAAGTCATGGCAAGTCATCTAACCCCACAAATGCTCCCCAGGCACCACAGTGTTGGCTGCCCACTTCTCTGGGTGTGCACTCACTGTCTCTGATGGGTAAAATGCAAAGATTACATTTCAATACATGCTGTACTTGTGTAAATAGGTGAGAATGTGTGTGTACAAAAAATAGCTTAAATTAGAATGTAGTATTGCACTGCTACATTTTTGTTCATCAGTGCACAATGCACATGTATCCACAAAGTTAAAACAGTGATTTAATGTTCAACTGTGTACGGTTTCCCAGGGGAAGTGGGCATTGTTTTTAGGTTTTATAACCTAACATTTTTAAAAAGAAAGGTCAAATAAAAAATGGGATTTTAAGAGAGAGTGCAGCTTAAATAATTTGATAAATAAGATGTAATGTGATAGAATTGTGTTCTCTAACTAAGGTGCTGCAAAAACTACTAAGAATAGGAGTTCTGTATCTGAAAACACACAGGTCACGATAGATAGACTGACCATCCAGCCAATCATAGCTATCATACTCTTGCATATTTGCACCTGTTTAAAGCCATTTCTCAGTGAATCTGTGAAATAGATACACTGCACTTTTAACCAGCTGTGTCCTAGTGACTGGAGAGTTACTGCTTCAATTCCTAGGACTTCCAGGGAAAATGTGGGAATGGTGACCAGCGCCTTTCATCTCCCACATCCATGGCTGAAGTGCCCATGGGCAAAACCCATAACCCCTCAAGCTGCCCCCTAGGCAAGTGTGCAGCCCACTGGTCCTAGTGTATGTACACAGGTGTCATGAATGGGTTAAATGGACAGATTCACTGTTTACACCGTGTGAAAGCCATATAATCTGAATAAAATACAAAGAAATACAAATAATGTGTGGTTTGTGATATGATTGCATCTGCGTGCTTTTTGTTTTTTGTACTCTGCATTGATATATAATCCGTTTGAGCCAAGAAAATTTCCTCATACATGCAAATGTACTTGGCTAGTAAAGCGATTCTGATTGTAAATTTTGTTTGAACGGTACAGGTGAAACTACTCAATTCACCTATTTAAATCCCACCCACTTGTTTACAGCTTGTTTTTATTTTCTGGTGTGTGTGTATTGTGTGTATATGTGTGTGTCCAGGACTATGCTTTGAGGATGTGAGCAGCGCCATGGCTTAGCCGACTGCACTTTCATGGATTTGCCTATATAAACACAGAAGCTGTCAGTATCTGCTCCTAAACACGGCACTGATACGCAAACGCTCAGAGTGTTTCATCCTCCGTTTATAACAAAGCCCTGTCTGCGACCTGAAAATAAAGAGACTTCGTAGAAGAAGGGAGGACTGCTTCCCTGTAAAAGGCTGTTCACAGGACGGAGGTGCTGAATTGACAATATAACTTGCCAGGCTAGGTCAGGAATAGGTTTTCGAGATCAGGGCCTGTGTAACCTGATCATGGCAATGCTATATCTTGCAGCATCTCAGATAAAGGATACATTGTCATTGCATGCTGTGGCTTTGGGATTTTTTTTTATTTTATTTTTTTGTTATAAGTTTCTAGCATATTGGCTAGGGTCATAGTAATGTTCATAAATATCGCAAGTCTGACATTTAGGTTTTTAGTTGCAAAAATTAAGATGGATATACACATCCACAAATGTTTATGTATCTGTGGGTCACCATGTCAAGTTGTTAAGTGAACTGGAATAGACTTGCTTATGTGGTTTCTGATGCTGTATGATGCACTGTTATCTGTAAATAGGGCCAAAAATTAAACCTTAAGATTGCTGCTGCTACCACTTGAGCTAATTTAAGCATTTTTACCTACTATACCTAGTTTCCAGTTACTACTTAAGTAATTAACCTCAGCTCCTGTTTTCCTCGGCTTTGTCCTCTTTCTGTCTATTCAAGAACACTGATTCATCTATGCTGAATCTGACTGCTTGCACCCGAACATATGCTGCCTGACAAAATCAATCAAGAAAACACTTTGTACACCCATAACCCTCCTGCAAGTTACCCCAGTGAAATTGTAGCCCAAACTGTAAGTGTTTCAGACACAGGAAAAGCTTTTTATTCTCCACAAAAAGGTCCCACTGTCAGAAAAATGATGGCAGGGCCAAGCAAGGAAAAATTGCCTCAGGAAAGAGGGGTAGTGATGACAAGTCACTGATGTACAGGTTTATAAAACCAAACTTGCTTTGGAAATGACCAAGCGACCTTAAGAGCACTTTCATGCACTGGCTCAGCATCTGGGAACATGAGGTATGCATAGGAGGCTCATGAAACATCTCTGCTCCTCATACTGTCAATTAATGGCCTTCTCTGTTCTCACTGATGCATTGCCTTATTTTTAGCTTTTGAAGTCAATGCTTAGCAACTATCCACCATCAATTAGTAAATAAGCAAGATATATTTTAAAATTTGAAGCTCTAGCTACTGTCAAAATATGCCTGGAGTGGAGAGAGAGTCCAGCACAGTTTGATTGTGTACGAGAGCTGGAACTCTCACTTAACATGGATATTAACAGATCGAACCAGATGCATTTAAGCATGGAAATCACCAAATTTGGCTGGACACAAGACTGGAGTTGCCCACCCTTGGAAAAGAGGTTTTTGTTTTCTACACATTACTTGATGAAGTAACACCTCATTGGCAGCGGAATACATGCAGCTTCAAAAACGACGCCAGTTCATAAGTTTCATGTTTGAAACTAGTTGGAAAAGATCAGTGAGAAAAGAGGGACAAGCAACACATGTATTTTTAGACAACTTTTTGGTATAATAATGGCATGAATAGGAACTGACTTGCTCACTCTGACTGAATCACATTATATATGAAAAGATGATGGTGTTGTCTTGTGAATGCATCATTAAATCAGACTTTTGCCTTTGGAGGCACAGTCCAAGCATTTAGCATAAAGACCCAGGGATGACGGTCTTCAAACCAGTTGCTGCCAAAAATTGTGCACTTTCACTTTCTAACCGCTGAAAGGGTTGACATTTGGAAATCACTTTTATCCAAGTCAATGCACAAAACAATGCCCCCGAAATAATGAGATTATGTACGAGTAGGTGGAAGCAAAATGGTCTGATGACTCATCTATAAGTGCCATTATCTGGATTTTCCCCCCCAAATACTGGCATACAATATGTTGACTTTGCTGCCAATATAATCTGACATGGGTCCAACACTATAAAGAACTCTGAAAACCAGCGAACTTTGATTTTCAGTGCATCATCCATATTTAGAGAAATTAATAACATTGATTCATTGGTTTTGTGCATAACAAAGACATAGCAAGAAGAAACTTGAAGTGCTGCTTCAAGTCGTCATTTCATCATTCTCAGCTGCAATGTGTGAGCAATATCCACTCAAGACAAATCACATGGAACAGCTGAGGTCAACTTCCATTGTCAGAATAATGGATTGTCTTAAAGAGCTGATGTACTTCACTGAGAAAGCACTGAGGTTTTGCAGACCCCAACCAGAACTGAGCCAAAAGTTCAACAATGAGGATATTGCTATAGAACGGCTGTCAAATTTCCGGGACTGCAACGAAATGGAAGGGAGGTCAAAAATGGGTCAACACTGCCTGGTTAATGCCTATTTCATTTTACATCCACAGTGACTCGCTCAAAATTTTATAAAGCATCATCAGCTTATTTCGAAGGGAAAGAATTATTCATGAAGCATCTCAGTCAGAGAATGTAGGAAGGGCTGATTGTGTAACATGACGGTGTTGACTAAGCCAAAGACATCCCCAGGGAGGGCAAAAAAAGTAAATATGAATTTTTAAAATTAGTATATATAGTAAATATATCACTATTGACTTTATTAGACACTCTGACCTGTTACGTCCACTCACTGACTATTTTATTGGAAACTCGCATCTTGTTTGTTACTTAACTGGCCACTTTAATGGAAACACCAACCTGCCTTTCTAGTGTACAGAGACTACAGATCATGTTGATGCATAATGTGATACTTATCCTCTACCCCTGTATTTTGGACAGTTTTGGTTGCTAAATTCTCAAACTTAGCAGTGACTTTTTGTTGTGAAGCTAAATTCAGCAACCCTGCTGACATCAATACACCTATATCAGTGCCACATACACTATCATGCCACTACCTTGTCAATGTCACTGCTGTGCTGACAGTGGTGCATTCCCCAAAATAACATTTGGTGAGCGGTGGTCCCATAATGGTCCCTAGGCAGGGTAGATAAACTGTGAAGCAGTTTGGGCAGATGGGCTACAGTAGCTGTATACCTGCAGAGTGCACCTGTATGCTTTATGTTTCTGAGAAAATGGCCAGCATAGGTTTTTTCAACATACTGCCAACTCTAAATATGGTAATGATAAGTAAGGCTGCCTCGTTTGACTTATAAATGTGTTTTTATGACCATAATACAAAAACAAACCATCACATAAACCAAAGTAAAATACACCCTCACAGCTAAATTATGAGTCAGCCATGATTCCTCCATGCATGGATCATACCTCTGCAGGGCAGGAGATGGATTTCATGTTTAATTTTCCACAGTGCTGTTACTGACAGGGATATCAGTGGAATGGTGAGAAGTCCATGTCAGCTTATTGGTGACGTGCATGTCTCTCTGCTCCAAGGCACGCTCTGCTTTGACAAGATGAAATGAGAATGAATGCGCTATAGCAGATGTGAAAGTAATCTGTACTTAGATAATTAGGAAGTGAAATGCTTACACACTAAAGCAGTGTAGACTCTGACAGGGGATGAGCTCCTGAGATCACGGATGGTATTTAATAATTCAAACAATCTGCCCCTTAAAAATGTTCTAAATACTAAACATGGAGAATAAAAGCGGTGTATTGTCTTTTTCAGTCTCTCGGTTAATTCAGAATTTTGCACTGATAATCAGGTAAAACGAGCAGTGTGCAAAATACACTTTAAAGCAACCAAAGCATGTGTTACAGTCAATTAACGGCACATTTGCAGCATGTCAGGAAAGCACAGGAACCTTAAAGGCAGGGGCGGCTTTAGGTCTGGGCATCCACAGCTCCAGCCCCTAATGTTTTATGAGTTGCCTTGGATCACAAAAACAGCGGAATGAATAAATAGCCCCGGATGTAACCATCTGTCATTCCAATTATGCATAAAATTATTGCCCCTGCTGCTCATGGAGACATGGCAACCCACAGCAAAGGCCATTGCAGCGTCTTCACCCGGGTATGCAGAAGTTAGTATCTAAGCCATAAAAGGAAGGCCAAGTGTTGAATCAGCGACAAGGTAATAGGAACCCCAGGCTCATTGATAGGCCGTCTGGTCCGATCCAATAGAAGAGCTATTGTGGTATAAAGAGTGAATGCTGACTCTGATAGAAATGGGTCAGAGAACACAATGCACCACAGTCAGAGTTGTTTCATCAGCATGAAGGGGACATACTCAGTATTAGGCAGGTGGTGTTAATGTTATGGCTGAAAGTGTATTATCTGTGTTTTGACTGGCTATGTTAGTTTTACAGAAAGCTTTGAGCGAGCTGAAAAAGCAAAAGAGCCTTTAAGCAACGCCAGCAGCAGGGACAGCAGTAGTGACCGACTGTGCTGTTCTGCACATGCACCGGTTTGGCTCATTGCTTCTTGCTGCTGATGCCGGTTTCTCTGCTATGCCAAAAACATCAGTTTGACAAAGACAACTTGAGTTGATTTTAAGGTGTTCAATTTGAATTTACAATTAATTACAGTGTTCTTCAGTGAATTCAGGGGACATTTCAAAAGATAATGATTCAATCTTTTCGTATTCTGAACAAATTTCACATTGAAGTTGGTTGTGTAAGGAGCTGAATTAAGCAGAAATTTTGAAACTCCGATAAACACAACTCCACTAACACTGCAGAATGAGCAAAGTTTACAGAAAATGGGAGAAATATGGAGAACTGATGAGCTTGTTTGAAGAAAACAGCGATATATACTGAATAAAGGGACGCAATCTAATGAAGGTCCCTTGACTCATTTGCCTCTCTCTATTCTTTATTATATCCTTGAAATAAACCTGGTCTTGCTCATCATCCAAAACAAAATACGTAACCATAGTAACAGACATTCTGATGACGTTGCTGTAAAGGTCTTATCACATGCGTAAAATTAGGATGAGGATTGAGCTGGATTTACATAAAACGTATGGGATGCATCTTGGATTTCAGTACCACATTATGAAAGTGGGCCAAATTAGGTTTTCTGCAGGTTTTTCTTTCTTTTCTTTTTTTTTACTACTCAGAAGGTCACAGAAGAATTACGGCTGTGCTGTTGAGTCATGGCCAAAAAAATAAAGAAAAAAAATAATCACAAATGTTCTGCATTCACTCACAATAGGTTTGTGTTCCCTTTGTTTTGACCTCTGTACTCTGATTAGACTGTTAGCCATAGGTGTAGATTTGGGTAGGGATGGTACAGATGCGAAACGTTTCTACCAGCTTTTAGATCTTCAACAATGACTAAAAGGAAGTCAGTTTTTTTTTTATTATTATTATTTTTTTATAAGTGAGAAGGGTACCTCAACGGTGCCTGGGCAACGACCTTCAAATCCCATGGGCAATGTCCTAATCACAAGGGCACCAAAGCCCAGTTCAGTCTATTGGATGCTGTTGCTTGCTTCATACCCAGCCAGAGAGGGTTAATGGTCCACAAAATCTGGCTCAGCGCACTCTGTAGGGTAGGCATAGTGTGCATGAGCAGAGTCGCTTAGTACCACCTCATCAGTCAGTGTACTAGCTATTGATGGAGACAGATGATGGATGGAGAGTAAGTAGTTTGGTTATGATCTAAGAGAAAAAAATATTTCCCTCTTTTTTACATGTTCATGTTGATTGTAAAAACATGTTTAAAAAAATTATTAGATCATAAGCAAACTACTTACTATCCATCCATCATCTGGTGTTCTCCATGTAAAAAGGACTGTAAAAAACAAATTGCTTTTTCTATGCATTCTCATCTAGGGGTCTGGTCAGTAAGATATAGGTGTGTCTATATGGGCATAAGAGTTTGAAGAAATTTCATCTTAAGAACTGTTGCTGAATGAAGGCCAGTGGATCTAAATTATCAGGGCTGATATTTGTGTCTAAGACTGTATTAGCTTTTTAACAACAGAAAAAGAAGTCTGTTTAAAACTTTTCAGCTGTGGTCAATGGCAGTTTAAACACTGAATACTGGGGTCAGATCATTTTGTTTGCATTTTTCATAATATGCAAGGAAAGGTGGAAATTGTTCAAACTTTTTTATCATCTAAAACATGTCATGCTTTTCCAGAATTTCCAGGAATATTTTTGATTTATTATGATTTCAGAAAGATAATAATCAGCATTCTTTAACTTTTTAATTGCAGCTGTGAACTTATTTCATAACTGCCTAAAGGGCAACCGGTCCTAATCATGACCAGCAGGTCTTGAAACATCATGCTTATAAACAAGACCAGCTACATAAGTGAATCAGCAGTTCTCATGACCTTTAACTCCTTTTGCAATTTGAAAGGGTAAATGTCTAAACCCATTATAAACACTGGAATCAACATAATAAAAGCATCTCCAAAATTATAAAATTTTAAAAGGCAAAAATGTTTCTCACTTGTAATGTAATAGAAGAACATTTTAGAAAGATGTTTTGGAGCATTTCCATTGGTCCATTCATCAACAATGCAATAGCCAGCTGCTGTGTTGATCAACATAATTAAAAATATAAAAATAAAAAAATATATATATTTTTTAAAATCTGGAATTAGATATTTTCTCTCCCAGTCTAATTTGATTAGATCGTGTATAAGAGCTTGTTTACCTGTTAGAGCGTAAAATACCCAGTTCTAGCTATGGCTTTAAAATTTGAAGGAGTATTAAAAATTAAGTTACTGGAAGGATGCGGCCCAAGATTTGACAATGCATTACCTGATGATAATATTTGAAAATAATTGTTTCTCTTGTTGATCATTTTAACATCGGGATTATACTTTTTACCAGCCATGGTAGGATTTTTAAAACAGACAAGTGTATAGATAATGTCATAAAATATCCCTGCACAACCAGTACACAAATCATCAGAATAAAGTTTCCAAGGGTTCATGTTAAAATCCAAGACAACATCTTCCACCTTAAACACAAAAAACATATGTGCAGAGCTCTAAAATGACTTTAAAAAAGCATTGTCACTTTCAATTTGTCCACAAAAGACCAGTAAACATAAAATAAAGAACAGGAACATAATAAACAGAAGCCTAGGTTCCACTTCAGCTAATGCTTGCAAAGTGATTTTTCAAACAAAGGCTCGCCTAGTGTTTCTCCAAAACAAAGGCTCACACAGTATTATTCCTTCAATCTAAGTTTCACAAAAACAATTCTTCAAAACAACGACTCACCTAGTATTCTCCAGACATCGGTCTCCCAACACATCTTTGGACTTAGGCTCATCCAGTGCTTCTCCAACCAGAGGCTTACAGAGTTCCTCTCCAAAGGTAGGCCTAATGTGTTCCACTCTGAGGCTTACAGAGTACTCCATCCAGAGACTTAGGCTCAGTCCATACGGGTTCAACTTTTGGTTAAATGAATGTGTTCTGAGCTCCTAGGCATTTCATAGCAGCACTTGATTGACTTCAATATGACATTATATTCATGTTCATTTGCCTCTGTTCAACACCAACTTGCAGCCCAGACTGTCTGCATGTTTACCTGTAGGGAGTAGTAATCAGGCAGTCCAGAGAGTTTTTAAGAAGCGTGCAGTTTAAGGTTTATCCTTTATTGAATTTGTGAAATGTAAATCATTTGGCTTCATTGGACCTGAACCTTGACTTCTTTATGTTAAAAATCACCACCACCACTGCTGGGTTCACCCTCTGACTGTAGTCATGGGAAACTTCTGGTCCTCCAGAATGCATACATAAATAAGATGTTTGAAGATGTTGTGCTAAGTGGGATTTTGGCAGAAATTGACGCCCTGAAAAAAGCTGCAGGCATTTTTTGGAGCCATTTGAACTTACGTACCTAAAAACCTGTGTGGCTGGTCTATTTTGTTCTAATGACACCACAGACATCAGAAAAACACATTCAGACATCCATGTGGACTGGGCTTTACTGAGTACCCCATCCATAGGTAGGCTTAGTGTGCTCCAACCAAAGGCTCACAGAGTAGCTCCCCAAATGTAGGCCCAGTGTGCTCCAATTGGAGGCCTGCAGAATACTTATCCAAGCAGAATACTTTATCAAGACAAAAGCAAACCCAGGGCTTCTCTAGATTAAGCTCATTAAAGTCAGATGTTCTTTCTCCAAATGAAGAACACACATAGCCAGTCATACACATGCTGCCATCAAGTTTCTCTCTGTTCTCTGGTCAAAGTGGGACAAATGGCATTATGTGGCATTTGGCATAAATGTATTTTACAGAACATTAAGGGTTAAATCACCTTGTACTCCCCCAAAATAAAATTAAATTACAAAAACTTTCACACAATCATGAACATGGACATGCCAACATCTTGAAGTTAGAAGAAGTGTTTCAGTCTGGGATGCTTTTTGAATCAGTGCAATAGAGAGCAGCCATTGGGAACAGCACAGCAGTAAAACAGCTGGTCTAATTAAAAGGGATAAAGAGATTGGAAATGGTCATGCAAAAATTAATTATGCCTGATTTTTTTTTAATAAAACCAAACAAATGTCATAATTAAACTGCAGAAACTGAAGGATATGGGCCCCTTAAAACAACAGTTTGTGGCATTTTTCTTTTATTATACCAGATGTAGTTGTTGGACATGGACAGATTTTTTACCAGAGTAACAATGCTCATACTCACTAACTCCTCTCATTTAAACATGTCTGTGTTATAGTGTCCTCCAGCTATGATACTGCTTTTCCTGCTCTCTTCTATAGATTACAATGATAATGGAAAGTCAGAGCATTTTACTTTAGGACATGTGCATGAATGGGCAGGCTGATAGGACAGAACCATCTAATTTTAGCACTTTTTTCCCATTTGGCACTGCAATGATGAGACTAAATGGAAACTCAACTGAAACCTCGTTACCGCTTAAATTTTAGGATTCATGGCATTACTCCACATTTGCATTGAACATCTAACTCAGCCTGCTCTTGGGATAAGCTGAGCATATTCTTTGAGTTAGCTAACATCATTTTCATTTTCCCTCTTGAAACAATACGATCAAGCCCTGTATTTTAAATGTCACTCCAGAATTGATTTTAATGCCTCCACATAATCTTTTACTGTTTGTCAGCTGTTGCTCAAATGCCAAAATCCAGCTCCACCTGGGGTGATTGTATTGTATGCTGGGAGTTCTTATATAGTGCTGAAATACATTTTGAGCAATTCCTGCTGTGTCACAGAGGCCAAATCTTTAGCCACTAATCTATTTCAGCTCAATAAATACAAATTTGCACTCTCCCTACATCATAAAGTATGAGGAATAACCTGTGGGTGCAGAAATATGGGTCTGTTAATCTCTCTGTCTCTCACTCTCTCTTGATCTCGCTCTCACTCAATAATGATGTCAGATTAGTTTTATGGCCACATCATTAGTGCTATAGTACAAACAGGGCACACCTCAAATTCCCCTATTGCTGAGATAATGTCATTATTCCACAGTCTTTGTGACATTTGATAATTATCACAAGGCTGCTTTTAAATAGGAGGAAACATCTGGGAAATAGCAGATTAAATCCCAAATAAAAATGTAAAAAAATAAAAATGCCACTTGCAATTCATATAGACTATCTGTACAATATGCAATAATGATGGAATTAAATCTGTATTTTTATAAAGCTGTAACCATGAAAATCAAAGGCAGCATTCACAGGTAAAAGTGGCCCGTATCCAGTCTTTATCCTCATATGTTTTTCATAGCTGCCAAGGGACTATGGTAAAAAAAGTAAATATATTGAATTCCCTCAATAAACTTCAATTCCCTTAAATCATAATAAGTTTTGCATTCCCTTTTAATAGCTTTGTGTTTTTTTGCAAACGTTTTGTGTAAACTTGCCAGTATTTTTCCCTCTATCAGAAATGCTTCACTTTCTCTTGCAATATTTTCACCCTCCCTAGCAAATGTTTCACCTTCCCTCACAAATGTTTGTCCTCCTCTTGCAAATGTTTCGCCTTCTCTCACAAATGTTTCACCTCCTCTTGCAAATGTTTCACCTCCTTTTGCAAATGTTTCACCTTCTTTCACAAATGTTTCTCCTGCTTTTGCCAGTGTTTTACCTCCTCTCGCAAATATTTCACCTTCTCTTGCAAATGTTTCATCTTCTCTCATAAATGTTCTGTCTTCTCTCACAAACGTTTTGTCTTCTTGCAAATGTCTCACCCTCTCCAGCAAGTGTGCAAATTATCACAATCATAATAAAACATCTTCTCTTTTACTTTGAAACACAAAATTTAGTATCTTCACATTTGACAGTGTTTCTCGATTGTTTCAGTGAACTAAAAGTAAGAAGAAGTTATCAAGTTACAACCTGCTATTGTTTTGGATTACAATTTCTAAAGTTTAAAATCCTGCCAGAAATTATACAGTATCTTATGTATTCACCTCCTGAGCCTTTGGGACAAAAAATACATTTGTATTGATTGTGAGCAAAATCCTACATTTCTTGGCAGTTTAATCTCACTATAATGTATTAGGCAAAGAAGCTTTGGCACTGAATGACAAGGAAACAATGACTGCCAATGCCAGGAATTACATTTACAGTCTGGAATATTTTCAGATGAGCACGGCAGGAGAGATCATCAAAAAAACAAGTGAAGACGTATTATCTAATGTGTTTCCTCAGTGTTTAAAAGAAAGCTTCTGTATTCTCTGATACTACTAGCATTGTGTTTTGTTTTTTTTGTTTTTTGTTACTTGTTGTTTTTCTTTAGCCCTTTTAAAATCTCAGTCAGGAACTTTCAATGGCTAGGCTGGTTTTTGGCCCTGCCATAACAGATGCTTTTGAGCAGTGGTGTCCAAATCCTAAGGGGTCACAGGTCAGTGTCTGATTCAGCGCATCAGCTAATTATCAAGCACATCATGAGCTGAATCAGGTGCAATTCAGGCCAAAAAAATTTTTAAAAACCACTGAGCTCTGCAATGCCATGGAATTCCTCCAGGACTGGTTGTGGCCATTGTTTGATTCTGCAAAAACACACATTACACAGAACAAATCATTGTTCAAATAAATTGTGAACTCATGTAAGATTTACCCCTCTGAATACAGTTTTATGGTGCAATGTCTCCATTTGATGAGCTTCAAGTGAAAAATAAGTTCTATAAAATTATTATTTTTTATTATTTATTTCTTGTTATTTCAAAACGTTCAATCCATATTTGTGTTTGTATCTATAATAATATATTTTTTACGAATTTGACAATGTATTGTTCGTAAGAAAGGCCATTAATTACATTTGAACATGTTTTTGCCATTTTTAACATAAGGCAAATAGAAAAACAGTGAAAAATAAATAAACATAAATTTAAATTAATTGAGTAATTCACTATAGATCTGACTGGGTAACTATATACCTACTTAAGTAATGTGATTTGAATCCAACGTATAGCAAAACAAAAGTGACTGCAGTCAGTTAAACAGTGGAGTGATGTTTCTTTTTTCAATTCTCTCTAGATGAACTGATGAATGTCTGTGATTTCAAACACTGAAGCCCCTCAAGCAAGTCTTTCAGGAATAGGCCAGGTCTATTTCAATAAAGGGCCCAAAGAAGGGTTTTGCTTCTTTACTTATTTTTTATATTACCAAATTAATGTCTTCTATATATTTTCATTGAGTGTGGGTGCATCAGATGTACATGTACAAGCACTTTGATGAAGGACATGAGAAACCCCATGTGAAAATAGCCGTTATTATCCAATTAACTGCAATTATATTGTACACTACCGGTTGAAAGTTTTAGAACACCCTGTTTTTCCAGTAAACATAAATGGTAAACTGCCTAATATAAAAATGTGAATTTTTATTTTCAGAATTGAAGAACCTGGTTAACTCACAGCTTTCCTGAAGCATACGGAATAAATGAAGCCCTAAAAGTTCATCAAGATAATTTCCAGAAGTGCCCCAACCTTTGGGGCTTTACTTTCACCCCTTTTTCCAGTTCATCACAAACCGGTTTGAAGGAGCTGAAGTCTGGAGACTGTGCTGCTCTTCCTTTAACTGAATCTACTGCTGAATTCTTTTCTTCTAATGTTTTGTTTCATTATCTTACTGTGTGTCATTGTGTTTTGCCTTTTCCTCCCCATTCTGATAACGATATACAGTACTACTTCCTGCACTACAGTACTGTGCTAATAATGCCGCATAGGGTTTGCTTTTGTTCAGACAGAGGGGTTTGTAGGTCATCAGCAGAAGTTGTGGCTCCTGTGAAAAATGTTTGCTTCAACCTTCAAGGCTTTATTTACTTCTATTGCTGCAGGAAAGCTGTAAGTTCCCCAGGTTCTTAATACCTTAGGGAAAGCCTTTTATTTATGAAATATACATGAATTTTTTGATTTTGGACTTAAACATTTTATTTATGATGTATTAATTAATTGCAGTCATTTACCTTTGTAAAATGTAAGACTTTTGAGCCATAGTGTGTAGGATAGTATGTAGGAAAGTAATTAAATTGTCTAAAAAACTACATTTTACTGCAATTTAATGCAAGTGTGGCATGCGATAAAACATTCTAATGAAGCAGCTTTATTAACATAGAGTCCTTATTTTGGGTAAACATTTACTTGGAGTTTAATATTGCTTTAAACTACACAAAATGTGGCTGGTTCAGTAACAGCTTTAATCTGATCTTGGAAAATTGAGCATCCTGTTTATATGCCCAATTGAACTTCCAAAATTATGATCATGAAAACCAACTAATTTACATATATCTGCCTATTCTATTTAGCAATGTCACATCATGCTGAAGTTACAAGGAGTATTTCAGCCTGGACTGCTTTTAGACTGATGCGCAATACAGGGCAGTTGATCTGAAAGAGACTGATATGTGCATTGGTCTTATTCTAAGTGATAAAAAGAGCACGGACCATGGTCATGTGCAACCGAGTGACTATTTATGGTATATATAACTACATAAGGACTTCAGGGAAAAAGATAAAAAATAATAAAATGTAATATATGGACCTTAAGCAAAAAGATATGGGCCTTTATCACCATAAGAACTATTCTTAGTTTCAGATAAAGGAAACCTTATTAATTTCTGTGTATGTGTAAAACCAATATATGAAAAATACTAGTTATATTACATGCATATGTACATGTGAGGTGTTGATCATGAATGTGTCATTTGGTGAAAACATTCTGAACTCAGACTTGTTTCCTTCATTAATCCTCTGTATAATCTATTGTATCTTGCTTTGCTTCATTTATCTGTTCTGGTCCAGAATGCCAATGGAGCCAGTACAGATGTGCCAGGGGGAAAGATCACACTTGATTAGCATTTCCATTTTGAGCTATGATTTGGAATGTCATCTGCATTTGAGAGTGGCATAAATCTATTGACGTGTGCCTGGCTGCCAAAAAATTCAATTTGCAAATATAGTATGGCAACTAGAGGCAATATAGGGGGCCAAGCACTGCATGAAAATGCAGCCTTGCTATAATAAGATTGGTCTACATGACATAGGCCGTACAGGAGACTTGACTTCCCAGCAAATACGAATTACTGTTGCAATATGTTAAGATCATATTTCTTTAAAGCAGGAATCTTCAATGCCTAACCTTTATTTGCACAGGCCTAATAGTTTATAGTTATGCATGCCAGTAGCAGCACTAGTTCTCCTGAGTAAGGAAGAGGTTGCTAGCCATCTATAAAGAGCTTAGCCCCCTGGTTGGAAATCTTAATGGCATTTGGCTGATCTCCAGACGTTCTAAGGGAATACTCTCTTGAATATTTCAGGTGTGGTGTCAGCAAAAGTTGTGCTCCAGGGAAAGCAGAAGTTTAAGTGTCTCGTTGGGACAGTGACTTAAATAATACTCTAACCATCAGGTTTTCCTCTGGCAATGGTTTGGTAATCAAAAACACAGTATAGCAATAGTTCCATACTCTGCGCTATTTTCTTTTGTCTCAAATAGATAGATATCCCCCCACTCATTTCTGTCTGAAGCCACAGTCACGCTAGATAGCTGCAGTTGATGTTACCTTGTGAAATGGGTGTGGCCAAGAGATAATCCTGCATGTTGGTGTGGTTACTAAAGCTAGCTAACTCACTAACCACAAACAGAAATAACACAAAAAGGCTGATAATTATACCAGCTAACTATTATGGACGCAGGAAATATCCAACACAAAAAAACTAACTTTTACCAAACCTTTACAGCTGTAAACTTTGGACCACGTGCACAATGATGCAAAAATACAAAACTCAAAATTGAAAAAAAAAATCTAACATTAAAATCCTTTTAGGAATTTCAAAAAATACAGCTTGAAGGGCAGTGGTGGTGTAACAATTAAGGAGTGACCTAAAGGTTGTCAGTTCAAATTCCAGACTGGCACAAGTATCACTGAGGTACCTGTGAGCAAGGTACTGTCCCCAAGAACTGCTCCCGGGGTGCTGCTCACTGCTCCTACACGGATGGGTTAAATGGAGAGGTCACATTTCATTGTGGTGCACTGTGGTGTGTTCACAATGACAGATAATCACTCACTTTACAACAAACATACAATACTTGGATACACTGTTGGTCTTAATGACTATTACAGCTTTCAGTCTTTTTGCCTATGTCAGTACCAGCTTTTAGGCACTGTGGTGACTTTTGTGGCTGGTCACGGGGTTACCATTAACAAGTTTTCACACCACAACACTTTCCATGAACAGTTAAACCACAGAAGTAAATGGAATAAATACATTTTCCATGCAATTTCTCTTTTCCTGTTTCTGTTTATAGTCAGTGGGGAAGAAATGTTAAAAGGCTTGTGCTTGGACACTGCTAGCATTAACCTTTATCTGCATTTGGGACATTCTATGATGCTGTAAAAGCTGTAGCTTTGTTGAAAACTACCGCATAATTTTTGCTGGTAAATGCAAGTTTGAGCCCCCGTGGCATAATGGATAAGGCACTGGCCTCCTAAGAGATTGCAGGTTTGAGTCCCATCTGGGGTGGATGGATAGCAGAGTGGCGCAGCGGAAGTGTGCCCAGAGGTCGATGGATTGAAACCATCCTCTACTACACATACCTTGTGTGGTGGCCTAGTGGTTAGGACATTGCTCTTGGGATCTGAAGGTTGCAGGTTCAAGTCCTGGCCTTTGCACCACTCAGGTACCCTTGAGCAAGGTACCATCCTTCTACACTGCTCCCTGGGCACTGTTGGTAGCTGCTCGCTGTTCCACATGTGCATGTGTGATGGTTTAAATGCAAAAGTCACATTTCGTTGTAATGCTTAAGTGTGTTCACAATGACAAATAGTATCTTTTACTTTACTTGTGTGACTGGGCCTTTCTCATGTTATGTGTATTTAGTCTTTTTGGGGTATTTTTTTTTTAAATCTGTAATGTTACCTTTTGTATAGTTCTTTTCTTAAGTAACTTAAAAAAAGTCTCCAAGAAGTACATGTGAGATATGGGCGTGTTTGGTTGCTGAATAAAAAATTATTTAATATTCTTTACACCTCTGGGTGTGTTATTGTGGGGAAACAAAGGACAAAAAGTTGGTTTGCATAACACCAGAACATACAGCAGATCAACTCAGAATTCTGTAAGGCAGTGCTTGCACTGTCCAAAGTGTGAACCACATTTTTCTTTTCTCCTTAAGTCCTTGAATTGTGCATTCAGATCATGCAAGGCCATAGAGCTTCACTTCTACTCCACTCCACCATCAATGCTCTCTCTAAAGACAAAAGTGGTGATAATATGCTCCTTGAATATGTTACAATTTAAAGAACACACTGAGCTCAGACTTGTGGCAAATTAGTATGTGCAAATTGGCAGGCGTGTGTGTTGTGTGGTGTGACGTGTGTGACACATCTGTGTTGTTTGGAGGCCTCTTCCTCTGTGGTTCTGCTGTTTGGTTATGCAGAGAATGCATCCATACCCCCACACTACTCTGAGTTCTTGTTAGCCTTTCTAAAATGACAGAAAGGACAAGAGAGCCTTGTTGCCCACCTTCGGGATTAATCCTGGAAGGGAAAAAGACAAACTGACAAGTCTAAGGGAAATGAAGAAGATCTGACATGCAGCACCAAGTGCTGTTGCTTCAGTTCCACGATTTCATTGGACTGTTTACATTTTTAGGACAAAACCCAATGGCAAAATACATAGAAAGGCAAACTTTTATTGTCAGATACATAACCGGTACCTTTTTTGGATTATAATTAGAGTTCAGTGTGGATCTGGAGGCTAAAAGGGTTGTTGTGCAACAGACTTGGCTCTGCAGTGTAACTGCATTCATTTCTCAGCAGAATGAAACCTCTGTGGCTCAGGGTCCTGCAAACCACTTTTAAACACAAGCCCAAACCTGGCATAAGATTTGGCACATTGCGTACAGCACACTTAAACATTCATTACACCAAACAGTATGAATGGAGGAAAAATTCTAGAACAACATGAACTAAAAATATATAATTTAAAGTTTTTCTCCTGAATAGTATCATCATATTTGTACTATTTCAACTTGGTTCAGTCTCTCAAACAAGGATTGAGGCTATTCCTTGGCTATGTTTACCTTTTAATGGGATGCTAGGTAATACAGAACCATGCTTAACCCCTAGCCAATGAAACTGGCACCAGATATTGCAATAATTCTTTTATTTTATTGTGAAGTTTGGAAAAAAATGGTTAATATGAAATGCTCAGTGGACAATTATTTACTCCAGATTTATATCCCCATGGTATAGATGGACACTTAGTTACTTCTCCCACTGATAAGGTCTTCAGGAGCTGGACTGAAGGCCTTGCACATTAAACAACCAATAAAATAATCAGAATTTGCTTTGTGAAAAAATAAAAACTCACTCTAGGCCTTCTGTAGGTTTGAAATATTCTGCCTGTCAATTCTAGCCATAGTCTAATCAGGTTTAAGTTTGTTGTTGGGAATGGAAAACGACTGTCAAAACTATGCCGGAACCCTTTTCTAAAGAAGTCAGTGTAAAACTACTAAATATACATTAATGTTGGTAAAGAGCATATGGGATGTCTCTAAAATGTTTCCAATATTTGTGCGTAATTAATTTTGACTGAGTTTTGAAATTCATGGCCTGAACTGAAGATTTAGCTCTAATAGTCATGTCACTGTTTTACAGGTCTTTACATCAGATTTGCTGAGGCTGGTCCTGCTGTAAAGACCCATTACCTAAGTCTAAGATAATCAATTAACCCAATCAGACGATACAAGGTAATGGATATCTACAGTCCTCTGTCTCTGAATTATTTGAGTTTAACATGCTCCTTTTTAAATTGACATTCGGGTACCAGCAGTTGAGAGACGTAGAGCCTCGATGCAAAATAAGAATAGTTAAGTTTTCATGTCAAGGATCAGACTCCACAGCTTTTAAAAAAGAGTATTAATAAATGAAATATTTTCAACTGGGAGGCTGCCTTACAAGGAGAATTATTCAAATTTGATCTCAGAAAAGTCATATAATCTAGATTCCCTTGAAGCAGACTTAATAAATGATAAAAATCAGTTCACGTATGCAGTTCACGTCTTCATGTGGGTCAAACCCTCAATCATATCAATACCAGAATACGCTAACTGTGCATTCAGAAGTATTGACCATTTTTGATACAAAAAATAAAAGCTAATAAAACACAACACAGCTAACAATCTTATGTGCTATGACAATGAACTTTTCCTGACTAAATGACTTGATTGGCTAAATCTTAATTTGGAAATGTAATTGTAGACTAACTGATGATGCCAAACACGAAGGATTTTAAAAAAGACAAAGTAACACAAATCGGATTTCTTTACATAGTCTGTAGACTGTCTTTCATCATAAGCAGCAAGATGTGCATGTAAAAATGGCTGAAAGAGTTTGCTACTGTCACTCACTGTAAGGGCAAAGACATTAAACTGCTGTATAGCTGCCACAGAGATTTGTTTTAGTCACACTCAGTAGAGTTTACAGGATACAGAGTCAATGCCCTTAAAATGCTACACTCAATACACAACTGACTGATGCAGAGCCACTGCTGTACGCACAGGTTAATGCACTGCTGACATGTACCATTATCTCCTGTGATGTTTAATTGTCGCTTGAATAGCTCAGGGGTGCCAAACTCTGGTGTTGCAGGGCCAGCATCCAGCACAATCTGGTGATTTCCTTGCTCAGACACACCTGGCTCAACTCACCTGTTAACTGCCAGGTTAAGTGAGTGTGTCTGAGGAAGGGTGTAAACTGTGTAGGACACACAGCCCTCCAGGAGTGGGTTTTGGCACCCCTGGGATGGATATGATTTGGAAAAAGAAGGGTTCTAATGAGGGCTAAACATTTTAGAACATGGTGAGTGAGGGAAAACATTCTAGAACATTGAAAGGGGAAGAAAAAAACTGCCAATGTACAGAAGACATTCTAGAACTGTAATAAAATGGAACAGAACATCCCAAAACTCTATAAAGGTGGTCATTCCAGGATATTCTAGATCAATTTGAATGGACAGAACATTCCACAATTGCATGGATGATCAGAGATCATTGTAGAACAGTGCGAAGAATTAAAACCTTCTAGAGGACCTTGAATGGAGGAGAACATTCTAAAAAAGTTTTAAGAAAACTCACAAGATACTGTGGATGTACAGAAGACATTCTAGAACTGTGAAAATGTAAGAAAACATCCCAGAACTGTATGGGGCATTCCAGGACACTCTAAAACAATGTAAATAGGCAGAACATTCCAGAACTGTATTGAACGTCAGAGAACATTGTATAACATTGTGAAAACCTTCTAGACTGTGAAAGGGGGGAGAACGTTCTAAAAAAGTGTAAATGAGAAGAACCTTCAAGAACACTGTGAATTCACAACAATGTCAACAATCTCAAGGGAAGGAACGATTCTAGAACAGCACAAAGGAAACAGAACAAAGGAAAACATTGTATACCCGGGTCAACAGCGAGAACTTTCTCTAAAAAGGGGAATGGATGAGAACATTCTAGAACAGTGTGAACAGTGTGTGTTACAGAAAATCATGCATAAAGGAGAAGAACTTTTTACTTCCAGTGTGTTGTGTTTACTGGACTGGTGACATTACTATGTAATCCATTAAATCACCTAGAATGCAATGTTCATTAAAATATGACTCCAGTTACAACCTTTGTTGAAGTAGAGAAGATTTTTAGGGCCTCTGCCTAAAAGTGGAGCTTAGCTAAGCAGAAATACACCAATGTTAATGTCTCTCATTACACGCACAAGCATACAGCGATTCTGGAACATTGCATTGTTAATGTTGTTGAAAAGTAATAATTTCAGCCATAATTCATGCCAATAAAATGAACTTACACTGTAAAAAGTCAATAACAGAGGCAAGAACAAGAAAAGACATTAAATATGGGCAAAGATTTCACGCTAAATGGGCTTAATCTTCTATGTCTATACATATTACAATCATATCTGTTAAATTAATGACACTTGGCAAAAATATAATTTCCTCAGAAAGTGCACACAAGAGTTGATTATCTTATGCTGATTTACAGTGTGTAATTAACTGCATTATCACCAGTCACTGGGAATCCCTCTAAGAAAAACTGCTATACCAGAAATGTTCTTGGCAATAAATAATCATATAGTTATGTAGCAGAGCAGCATGTGTTTATATAAATCATTAGCATTGCACCACTGATTCTGTACAGTTGAGCAGCTTGTGTGTGGGCAATCTATGTATCACAGTGTGGGGTGGCTGCCTTTTAAATCACTTGAAAGCAAAAAGTATAAAGCCAAAGGGGTCCACACTGTATCAAAATAATATATACTCAAGTGACCCAAGCCAAGCAGATTTTAGTCCATATTTGACTGTACAGTATACTATGAACTGCTGTTCTATGGAAAAAATACAATAACTAATAAGAAACAGTGGGGAAGCAGTGATGATTCTAGGACTATACAAATGAGGCACCCCAGATAATTTTAAGGGGGTCCAAAGTCAAGAAGCATACACCAATCAATAACCTTAACTATCTAGTTCTTTCATTACAATGGCACCTGTCAAGGGGTAGGAAATATTAGGCAGCATGTAAACAGTCATTTCTTAAAGTTGATGTGCTAGAAACAAGATATAGTTCAAAATAAGAGGACGAAAGCATCCTAGTCATGTAGTAACATGAGAGAGCGTTTGAAGTGCAATCCAGGGTGGCCAACCAGACTTTCAGGGCTGAATCCATTCTGGCTTTGCCAGTGTAGGTAAATTACCTGGGAACAGAAAGCATTACCATCATGTTTCACCTAGTAATTTGGAAGTCATTGTGGCACCTGTACACAAGGAACTGCTGCTGCCTATTTATACTGAGAACTATTATTATTATATATATTAATTTTATTCATTCTTTTTTTCCTTCTCTATTGTTTGTTTTTGTTATCTGGTGTCGACCAGAGGAGGATGGGTTCCCCCTTCTGAGCCGTGGTTCCTCCCAAGGTTTCTTCCTACGGCTTAGGGAGTTTTTCCTTTCCTTGTCGCCTCTGTCGCCTTTGGCTCTTTGGGGCTCGGACCCGGTTTCTGTAAAGCTGCTTTGTGACGTCAGTTGTAAAAAGCCCTTTAGAAATAAACTTGACTTGACTTGACCCACTGTATATCAGCTTTTCTATTCCTTTGTAATGTTAACATCGTTAAAGGTTTTTCTTTGGAAGTCAAGGTTCTTGTAAACTAAAGCCGCAGTGCTTTTAAAAGTGTATATCCGCTGAGTGGGCCTGTTCTTACTGCGAAAAACTGCCCTGACATTCTTTTCACAACACCTTCACACTGAATTCACAGACAAGAGACACTGAATTGCAGGAAAAACAACAAATAATCCATAAAACAAAAATGCAAGTCAGACAAAGCTGCATCTGTGTATTGAAGGTTGTCTATTACTGCCACTATAAACAATCAAGGATGTGCCTCACACTGAAATCAGTGCCCTGAATAAGTGACTTGTGATGGACACATTCTTATGGATCTGAACAAACCTATGGCACTGCAGAACAACAGGAACAGTTCTGAATGAGCGGATTTGAAGGAATACTCCAGCTTTATCCTAATCTTTATCTGCTGCATCGGCTAAAGCAACTGCTCTGATCTTTTCTATATGTACATGGAAATTTAAATCAATCACATAACATTATGTTACTCTGTATAAGTAGCCAGTTTAAGTGGCATGGCTCTGTGCCTCTTGGTCGAAACTGGCTCTTTCGTGCAGGATATGGCAGGTGTCACAATGGGTCCTATTGGGCTGCATAACTCATCAAATGTCATTCGGAAGAACTGGACCCACAGGACCTCTGTAAAATCACTGCAGACAGAAATCCCTGATCCGGGGCCGCTGCCGGGTATTACTGGGTTGCATTTGTGTTACTGCGCGTGTCACATGGCCTTGTCGCCTTCGAACACACACCATCACTGCTACTGCGATGGATGTGATTGGAATCACTGTGTCAGAATGGATACGATCTCGCTGTTGTGAGAGAAGGAAGCCCAGCTTAAATCACATAACATCACTCAATGGAAACACATAGTGCCAATGCAACTACTTTGTGCGAGACTGCAAGGGAAACCCACCTCGTGATAACTGAAACGACCCCACAGATGAGACAGAGTCAGAAAAAGGTTGGAGTGCACCTTTAATTTTAACACTTGTACTGTGTATGAGGCTGAACATGTGTTTGGCCTGTTTTAATCTTGTTAATCATGTTTTAAACTATGGAGTATTTTATACATTTCATTATCAACATCATCATCCTCATGCACTGAATGGAAGCTTAAAGCTGCTCATCAGTATCAATATGTTCTGCCCAATGTGGGCCTTAGAACATGCATATTATTTAGTGCAAGGTGTAAAACACAGGGATCCCCCTGATTAACACTAGAGGTGTCCGCACACCTCCACTGCAAAATTTGGGAATGTGGGGGTGGGGGTCCCTGGAAAAATCACTTTAGGTCAGGGAACAGCAGTGCATAAAACAAATCACTGTGAGGGGCTTCTTCCCCCCAACACTACATAATACACTGCACATGGTTCTGGGACCTTTTCTCTATCGGCCATTTCTTCATATCACTCAAGCGAGGCTCGTTCATCCAACAGCAGACATCACCAGACCATGTGCACAACAATGGTAGTAATAGCTGTAATAGGTGACTGCTGTGCGATGAGAAAATAAGATTAATTGCAGGGGGCTGTCAATGGAGGCCAGGAGGTCAGTAATGGAGATTCCAGTGCAGCACAGATGGAGATCAGCAGGACTATACTAACGCAGACTCCACACTGCTGCTGCATTCATTCTGCTCTGCCATAATGATGAAGATACCGCTTTATGTCATTTCACTCATTTCTTAATTGTGAAGGATGATCAGTCTCAGTGAAACAACACATCAAAGATCCCCAGACGTCTCATTTCACTCGCAATAAAAAAAAAATTATTTTGTTGCAAATTGCCGCATGCACCAGGCTCTCTGTGTTCACATTTTGTTAATGAGAAATTATTTATTTAGCACATTGTATACACTTATAGCTATAATGAAGCACAAGCTTTGAATAGGGTGTAGTATATAGGAATGTACTGTACAGTACTGTATTGTACTGTATTAATATCATTGTACTGTATTCTAAGGTAAAGTGTTGCATTGTACTTACACACATTATGCTTATACTTATATATGAGTTGTTTTGTATTGTGTAACACTGTGTTGTATGTACCGTGTAGCACTGTATTGTGTCGTACTGTATTGTATATAGCATAGAATCAGATTGTATTGTTTTGAACTGTATTCTATAGCACTGTGCCGTATTTTATAGTATTGTGTTGCATTGTAATGTATTGTATTCTATTGCTTTATGTTGTAATGCATTGCGAATGTACTGTACTATATAGCCTGTACTTTATGCTGTATAGAGGTGTATATTTGGCTGTTGAATGAATATTAATATTAAATAATGAATGTGCATGTTCTGAAATGCATGTGAGTTTCTATGAATTTGTGAATTTTGCTGTTTTGAACTTCCCAAATTCTGTAAGTGTTCTGCAGTTCTAAACGCACAGGTCTGTGCTGTTATGACTGTGTGCAGAGTATCTGTTCTTTGTGTAAACTGTGTGAGGATCTGTGCAGACTGTGTGCGGATCTGTGCAGACCGTCCTGTGTGCGGATGTGTGCAGACTGTGTGCGAATCTGTGCAGACCGTCCTGTGTGCGGATGTGTGCAGACTGTGTGCGAATCTGTGCAGACCATCCTGTGTGCGGATCTGTGCAGACTGTGTGCGGATTTCTGTGGACTGTGTGCGGATCTGTGCACACCGACCTCTGTGTGAATCTGTGCAGACTGTGTATGGATCTGTGTGGACTGTGTGCGGATCTGTGCACACCGACTTCTGTGTGGATCTGTGCAGACTGTGTGCGGATCTGTGCGGACTGTGTGCGGACCGTCCTGGGTGTGGATCTTTGTGGAATGTGTGCAGCCTGTGTGCGGATCTGTGTGGACTGCATGTGGATCTGTGCGGAACGTCCTGTGTGTGGATCTGTGCGGACTGTGTTTGGATCTGTGCAGCCTGTGTGCTGATCTGTGCAGACTGTGTGCGGATCTGTGTGGACTGTGTGCGGATCTGTGCAGACTGTGTGTGGATCTGTGCGGAGTGTCCTGTGTGTGGATCTGTGCGGACTGTGTGCGGATCTGTGCAGAGTGTCCTGTGTGTGGACGAGCCTGCTGTAAACAGACCTAACGGATTCAGCGGTCACACCGTGGTCAGTCGCGCCCTGACTCCGCTGCTTGCTAATGTGGCCCTGAGAGCTGAACCTCCCTCCCTCCTCACTTCACCTCCCTCTTCACTCTTCACCTCCTGCAGCATGGACGGGGTTAAGCGCGCGCCGCACGCGCTGCCAAACATTTGCCCTGTACAGGCGCCGCCGCGGGAGTTGAGCACGGGGATGCCTCTGCGGTCTCCTTCCCTTCACGGATATCCACAGGTCCGGGGATTTTACTCCTCTCGTGCGTAAATGTCCTGCGTCGTGGTGGAGGATGGAACGTGACGCGCGCGGACGGAGCTGAAGCACGAGCGCGGACACCGCCGCAGAGTTTTGGCGATGTTGCGCCTCGTTCCCGCCGCCGCTGCGCTCGGATCAGGGGACGCGGACGCGGACGCCTCCGTTTAAGCCGCGCAATCGTCTAAGCTCGCTGTGTGCACGCGCCTGCTTCCTGCGCATTTCGCGCGCGTGCGACATTAAACACGGAGAAAACGTTGAAAACCTGTTAAAAACGCAAACAACACGTTGGTTTTTTTTTTCTGCAAGGAGATGCAACACGACGTTGTTGTTTGGCAACACGTGCACCGCGCGCGGAAAACACGCTCTGCAACTTTGAACGGATTTTTTTGCGGTTTGTTTGCCTTTATTCGCCGAACGGAAGCGCGAGGCCAACGGGAGGTTGTCGGTTGCTGCGCCGTCGCGGGTGGGATTCTTATTTATTTATTTATTTGTTTATTTATTTATTTTTATCCCCCTGTTTTCCCACCCTCGCGCTTTTCACACGCCGCCGCGCTCGCGCTGAGCAATGACGGCTCGAGGGCTCGCGCTGCTTCCGCCGCCGCCGCTGTTGCTGTTGCTGTTGTTGCCCTTTCTCGTGCTCCTGCTTGCGCCCGCCGCGTGCCTCGCGCACCCGCAGCCGTGCCAGGTGCTGAGGCGCGTGGGCCACACGGTGCGAGTCGGAGCCTTGCACCTGCAGCCCCGCGCGCTGAGGTCGCAGCCCGGCGCGAGGAGGAAAACTTTCGACTGGGACTGGGAGCGCGAATGGGAGCGAGGCGCGGGTGACCACGAGCCGGAGGCGAGCGCCAAGAGCGCGCACGAGCCGGGCGCGAGGGCCGCCCGGAGCCGAGGCTCGAGCCAGAAGGGCGCGAAAAGTAAGCACGCGCTCAAGCACGTGGAGGTGGCGGAGCGCCCGTTCGCGCCCCGGGACTCCGTGCTGCTGGCCACGGAGGCGCTCAACCGCCTGCCGGGCCTCCTGCCCTACAACCTGTCGCTGGAGATCGTCATGGCCGTCGAGGCGGGACTCGGGGAGCTGCCGGCCTTCTCCTTCGCATCGTCCTCCTCCTCCTTCTCGTCCCCTCCGCCCGCGTGCGCCGACCCGGCGTCTTTCCTCCACAGCGTCTGCCACACGGTGATCGTCCAGGGAGTGTCTGCCATCGTGGCGTTCCCCCAGAACAGGGACGAGCTGGTGAAACTGGAGTTCATCTCGTCGTCTCTGCAGATTCCGGTGGTCAGCGTCGTCCAGAAAGAGTTCGGGCGGCAGAGTCAGGTGGGGGCAGCCTTATTTTACCGGGTTGTGTACTGTAACGGGGGGCTTCACAGGCATCACATACACCACAGCTGTGTCAAACCTCTCTCCAGAGCTGAGGTATCTGCTCTGGGGCCATTACACTCAGCTGACACGTGTGACAGCCTGGAGGCCGCGTAGAGCCTCTGCACAGGTGGATGGATACATACTTCATTCATTCTAAGGGTAATTTAGACACCAGTAGTCATAATATACAAATAACTGTACAAATAATATAGTGTAACAAACTGTACAAACACACTGTGCCAATAAGTCATAGTTCAGTGGGAAAATTAGAAATGCAGGAATATAGTGGTGTATACACTGATGCCAGTGCAATAGAATTTGTGCAAATAATAGTAATACCACACTGCCCACATGGCACATGATGATAGTGACAGAAACCAAGGTGTTCTTGCCTAAAGTGACATCGTATTGAAATGCAGTGATGTGGCTTATGCCGCTAGGGTGGCATGTTCAAATGGACACATTATGAAAAGGTTTGACCAAGTTTTAACGAGTGAGGGTGTGTTTCAGTGCTGTAAACATTAGGGCTGTAAATCACAAGTTCCATCAAGATCGATAGTTCAATACAGATCAATTCATTGTTAAAGCCCTGGTCATTCAGGTAGTTGCACACTCAGAAATGATACCTTTGTTTAAAAATAGGGATATAATCGTACACTCAGCTCACACTTATCGTATCTTGTGTTTTTTCTGTGTTTGTTTCAGGGCTTTAAATCACAAGTTCCTTCATGACTCGATCCCACATCGATTATTTTAGCCACTGATCCAAAACATGGTCTATGCCTTAAAATGTGCAATGATGAAATTTTTATAAAAACAATATTATTGTCATTTTATGCCACTGATATAATGTGCACAGATTCATTTTGGTCACGAAAACTAAATTTGAAGATCCCAAAATACAAAGACCCAGAAGTAGCTAGACTGGCTAAAATGTTGGTGGCTGTTCGTGGTTTCATCACAGTTTCGATCGTACGTTGCTTATTTTAGCCACTGGTTCACTACATTTTCAATACCTTAAATTTTGCAGCGATGTGATAAAGTATTGTAGTCATTGTAAGTCAATAATTTACAATTCTGGTCCTGGAGCCCCAACGTCCTGTACATTTTAGGGATTTCCTTGCTCCTGACACCTGATCCTACTAATTAGCTCATTGACAACCCCATCATTGAGCTGAAGTGGGTGTGTAAAGGCAAAGAAAATACTAAAATGTGCAGGGCAGTGGGCGTCCAGGCCCATTCTAACTCTCCTTCACGTACAGCTATGTTCAGATTGCTTCACTCTGCTGGTGTTAGACCTGTCAAGATATCTGCTTTTGTTGGATGATATTTATGTCGCAGAAATAATTGCAATAAGCAATACTGTCCTTATTTTAGGACCATTTGATGTCACAGATATAATGTGGCACAGCCAGTGATCTGATACATTTTCGATACCTTAAAATTTGCAGCAATTCGGTTTGATACTGGGGTCTGCAGTCAGTAAAAAATCTGATGAAATGTCACACAATCTGCTACATTTTCATGAACTCATATATTCAAACAAATTATAATATGAATATTTTATTATTAAAGGTCAAATACAGCAGTTTAGTCATAAGCAAAAGCAACTTCTCACTACAGAATATCATGTACCATGTAAAATGAAGTCAAATTGTGAAGTGAACACACAGATGTTTATGTCACATCGATAAATCGGATCATGTGCTATTTTGGTCGATGCATCGATACAGATCGATTCATTGTTACACCCTACTAGACAGACCTCAATGTTACAATGGTACAATTTTCAATTCTGATGTCAACATTTAATTCAGTTTGTGTTTGTTTGCTTGTTTATTGGTTTATTTTGTTTGTGTTTCTGGCTCAGGAAAATACAGTAAAAAAAATTTCTAGCATAGTAGGGAACATTGCAACTGAACTATAAAGGGAAGATGCTTCAGATGCCTGCTTTTGATCATTGATGGTGGTTTCCAATAGGGATCCACTGATACATGAATTGAGAGCTGATTCTGACAGCTTTTTCATGTATGAATATGATATGTAAAAAAGTTTTGAAATCTGGATTTATCCACCTAGATTTGCAGATGAACTGTACAGAGAAATGGTTAAAGGTGCAGTAAAACAAATAAAATTCAGAGATTTCAATAGATCTTAGTGACGTTCTGCTCTTTACAATAACTGCTTCATCAAATATCAGTTTAAAACAGCAGTTAAGTCTAAACATGTCTATTTTTTTATGTGTGCCAATGTTGATTTGATTCTGTTATGACTGTGTATCCCTAATTTCAACCAGAAACAGCCAATGATAGAATCTCTGAGGATGGTGTTCCGCTTAATTCCAATATTTTTTTTTAAATTTTGAAGTCATTATATCTGTATAACTTATAGAAGAAGAAGACTTGAGGAACTGCATTTATCAACAACACAAAGAACACAAAGAGGAAATGGCTTAACTGGAGCCGACATGATGTTACTCTCGGATTTAAAAAGTGATGTCCTGTGGCCAGTGGTGTAGTGTTTAAGACCTCGAGTGGTTTTTCTCTTAGTTATTCAGAGGTGCATGAATTGTGCATATATATGAATCACAGAGGAACACTATGGAGTGACCAGTGATGTAGTGGTGAAGTTCTCAAGTGGTTTTCCTGCCAGTTATTTTTGGGTGCATGAATTGTGTATACGAATGAATCACAGAGGAGCGTGATGCATATGCATGATCAGGGGCCTCAACATCTGCTGCAGTAATACAACAGGTTGGGAACCCCAGAGGCCGATTGAAGACGAATGCCGTTTGGATTCACGGTTACATATCAGTGAGCGCAACAGAAGAGAATCGAAAACTAAATGATCTGTGCTTTTCTGAAAGAAGAGTTGGACAGTAAACATTGTTAACGTTTATAACTTACCTTTAACTCATCATAGAATCTATACATGAAACCTATGGGAGTAGCTCGTTTGGAATTATGTCATGATTGGTGCTATATGCTGTGCTAAATTAATATCAGAATCAGAAAATGTTATTGATCCCAGGGGAAATTGCTTAAAAGGATTGTCCAAAAAGATCCAGATTCTACTTCAAATATGGGCATTTTGGCTACTTCGAGGTGCATCACTTTCTGACAGAGGTGTATAATTGCGTACATACAACAAAAAAACATCGCCAATCGAACATGATGCTCTGGAGCAGCCACACAGGTTACAATACCCACTGCTAGGTGACAGCTACAGGGTTGCAGTCAAATGCACAAAGGATGGCTCAACAATATTTGCTATTTTCAAATCTTCAAAATATTTTTTGCAGATATTCCCACTATATATGATGTTACATAGGGTGGGGATAATAAAGTGACACGAAGTGTTTAGCTTGTTTTCACGACATCTTGTGTTATTTCAAAAATTTTCAGATGCATACACAGTCCACAGAAAAGGTTCAAACAAACTGGTGCCCTACTTATACAAGTGTAAAGTGTTCTGAGAAAGCTAAAATCAAACCTGTGGTATTTGGAACTGTAGCGTTTTTGCTAAGCTAACGATAGCAGAGCAAAAGTGCCACACGCCAGAGTAAACGTTCAATTCAAGCTAACTGATGCTAAAACAACACTGATGTGTCAGCTGAGGGAAAACCATGTTCCTCATGGGGGTAAACATGTTTGAACTTGTCATCTTGTTATCATGCCAGCTAAGATGAAAACACTGCAGTAGCGCTGTACATTTACACATTGTTAGCAGACTTTGGCTGAAGAAAATGATGGCTGTCCACTTTGGAATCAGCTAGCCACAGTGAATGGAAGTGAACTGTCAAACCCTGAGGACATTGTTATTTACCACAGGCATTTTCCAGAACATGTTTTAAAAATGACTAATGGGTGAGAAGAAGCTGTTTAGTCCCTGCAAACATGAGGATTCACAACATAATGAGCACTCTGCTAGCTAGCTAACTAGCTAAACTGATGTATCTGGGGAATCGCAACAAATCATGTACACATTTAACAACAGATTCCCAGATTGAGCATAGACCTTTTTGCCCTACTTGACACAGAATGTCTTCTTTTCACAGACGTGAACAGTACAGGGATCCCTAAAGCCCTCACAGCTAGGAAGGCCTCTTGTCTTTTAATAGCTTTAAGACATCTGTGATGCCTCTTTGGCTCTGTTTTTTTATCTTGTCATCTAGTAAAAGCTTAAATCGGGCTTATCTTATTCGCTGTGAAACTAGCTTTTGGCATGGCTGTGATTTTAGTCTTAAGACAATAAAAGAACTGTGCAATGCAAATCAATGGCCAGTGCAGCGTTGTTTTCCCCCTGGCGTGGGTATGGCCTAAATGCACTGTGTTTAGAGGATAAAGATTCATATCTGAGAGGAAGTTATTTGACTGGTGTTGGAGTTTGTGTACCTCGAAGATGATACTGAGCTACGGCCATGCATACATTTTCTGAAATATTTTTGTACCGACCCTGGTTTTTTATATGTGCTACCTATCAGTGATCACCCATCGATGAAAAGATCAGAATGTGATTATTTGGCTGTTCATCAGATAGATAGAATATAGATGTGACGCTGTAATAATTTTGAAAAACATTTTTAAATTTACATTTTAAAAAATATTTGCAAATGCCCAATGTATTACTTACTACCATAATACTGCCCAGCCCTGCCTCACAGCAATATTTATATGAATACCTTGGATATCAGTTGAAATGTTGAACGTACTATGTTTTATGTAATGTGAATAAATGAATTATGCTTTGTTTTGGTTAAAAAAACACTTTGGAACATTATAAGTGGACTTTGGTGGGGAAGGGTGTAAAATACAAGTCATACTGTCCTATAGCACGAAATATGTGCTCTTTTAAACCTGTTTTGTCCTTGTGATTACATGAAAAATTCCCCACAGGCCACAATCCAGACGTTCAGATCACGTTAGCACCATCTTCTGGCCAGACAAGTCTTTGTTTACACATGTAAAGGTTGACCCATTGTGAATTCAAAAAAGTATGTAAGTACATCCCTCATCACCAATAACAATTGATCTCTGCCAGTGTTGACACAAATTTGTGCTTTATCTTTGGTGTTTCCAGTTAGACACAGTGACACTTCCTGTTTATGTCCATGTATACAGTTGGGACTTATGTTCTGTGAAGGCAGTGAAAGTGTGGTAGGTTTCTAAAGGCTGCTTCAGGATTTCTGCCGACTATATTTGTTTGTTCCCTTGAGATCCTCTTTACTCCAAATTCATTGATAGAGCTGTATGGATATTGTAACATTAAACATGAATAAATCTGATTATTCACAGTTTCAGTACTATCACGCTGTTCCAAGCCATTCAATTTAATATTATCTGTAACAGATTAAATGTACTGATAATTGGCACAGTTAGGGACAGAACAGGATCCCATAAAACATGTGCCAAACCTCTACATTTAACATAACACTTAAAAGCAATTTCTATGTTGGTGCCTGAAATTTCATTCTGTTAGAATTTTCTATATTTCTGCATAAATTAAACCTAAAACATCATCAGAATTCCACCCAAATCCTAAATGTAGATAGACACAATTAATAAAATAAGAATCAAAAATATGAAACTAGCCAATGAGAAAATATGAAATTAGCCAATGAGAAAATATGAAATTAGCCAATGAGAGAGAAGCCTTTAGTTGCTTAGAAGTAACTCTAGTTGTGATTTAGTTGAGATTTTTGTGATATTTGTTTTTTCAGCATTCCATGAGAGGGTACAGTGGTCTTGAATTTTTTCATTTGTACACGATATATCTGACTGTGGTCTAAACAAAGGTTTTGTAACACTTTCTAGCCTGATGAGCATCAACAACTTTTTTGAGGTCCCCAGAAATCTCCTATTTGTGTAATGGTACAATTCAACAAACTTGCTTAAAGATCAGATTTTGATAGATCCCTGTTTTTGTTTTTGTTTTCTTTTTTATATAACACAGGTTGCTCACTTATACCTGTTTTGTCATTGAAGTGATAGAAAATACAACTATTTTCACTTTTAAAGTGACTGCAAATTCTAGAGATTCGATACTTTTGCTGCATAGAGATGTTATATCTTCAATAAAGAAATTTGACAGTACATATTTTTGGTCTTATTTACTTACTTGGTAACTCTCAATTTGCTATTATGATATGTGTGAAAATGTAAAAAATTATTTAGGTCATATTAATGCAGATATTTCAAGCATCACTGTTACAAAATCAAAACAGGTAGAGCATGATTGAAGAGACAAAATTTACCATCCCATAAAAGATGGGAAAGACGCTTGAGGACATCTTAGATGTAGAGCATTTATTAAGTGAATTTGTATCATGATTCTAATATTGGCCCTTTAATATAAAGTATCCTACCAAAATGAGTCCGATCCAATATTAGTACTTTCCTACATAAGATGCCCAGTGCACACATTGTAAATTGTGTAACATCCAATCAATTTAAGCATGATATTCTGTCAGATATCTTTTAAATGTGCATTTACATATAAAATTATGAAAGGGAAAGTCATTGTCATTGTGAACACACCACAGCACAGCACACAGTGCACCACAACTAGGTTTCTCGAGGTTTGTTCCTACAGCTAGGGAGTTTTTCCTTGCCTCTGTCGCCTTTGGCTTGCTCTTTGGGGGCTCTGACCCGGTTTCTGTAAAGCTGCTTTGTGACAACTCAGTTGTAAAAAGTGTTATAAAAATAAACTTGACTTGACAACTAAATGCAACCTCTGCATTTGACCCATCTATGTAGTAGCATTGGGCAGCTAACATGGGCACCACCTTGGGAGCAGTGCTTGGGGATGGTACCTTTACTAGTATGGGCTTTAAACCAGTGACATTCAGATCATAGGGGCAACTCCCAAAAAGTTACACTACCAACTATCTTATGTAAATTAACCAATTATAGCATCACAAATATATCAATTAAGGGCTGTCAGTAGTGTCATAATTCAATAAATAAACAATTAAATAATTGAATTCACAGAACAAAATTTGTTCACATTTTGAATGATTAAACGTCATAAGGTGTACACAGCAATCTGAACATTCTCCACCAGCGGGAGCTATTAGCACCCAAGGGAGTATTAAGATTAAATACGCTGTTGATCAGATATGGAGACAGATGAGTGTGACAGGATTTCTGCTTACCTAGACAGCAGTAATGATTTTTAAATATTGAAATAAATGTTTAAAACCTTTCAGCTATTTATGTACACAGTGTTTATGTCTTAATGTCTCTGGCTCCAGTCTTTTAAAGAAATGTGTAGGCTCACAAAATTGTAGTTGGCTAGGGAGGTTTTTTGGCAAAAAAGGTAGCTTCATAGGCCTGACATGATGTTTATCACCTAGTAGGCAATCAAGTTAACCATTAGGAAATTAGGACATTAGCATTTTAGTTGTTTTTCTACTCCTGTCTTTTATTTCTAGAAATTCTTATTTTTTGTTATGCTTGTTACAATTTCAGTTCCAGTTTTCTTGGTGCAGTTTTCATATTAAAGAGATGGTACTCATCCATGTAATAAAATACCTTGTAATTTTCATTTTCTCTGACGATTATATAACATTTTGTATGTTGTAAGTCTTTAACTCTGAAAAATGTTGGGAATCCCAAAGAATATTTGAGAATTCTATGGGGGTCTAAAAGGTTAAGCAAAGCAAAACGATTAAGTTACTGATAGTAAGAGACCCACATTCCTATTTGTTTAAAAGAAATGGGTTTACTCTTTTTGCTATCTGATTCTTTCTTTTGGCAGTGAATGTACTGTTACTGTTAATCTGTGGCCTCACAATTTATGTGTGACCAGTTTAACTGCTGGTCAGCTTGACCATAATTTAAACACTGGAATAGCTGTTGGACTGTTTGCATCTTTAAAACACTTTCACATTGCAGTTGTTTAAAATCACTGTTAACTAATGAAACATGTCTCAGTACTGCAGTGTACCGTGGGGTAAAATATGGAGCAGTATTGGATCAGGCTTAATATACTTGATACGGTCCATAAAAGATCATCAGATATGGTCCTAATATTTAAAATATATTTTGCTATTACTTAAATTTCACATTTGGATAAGATCAACACCCAACCTAATTCTTGATTTTAAAGTAGTGATACTAACAGTTACTGTTTGTTCTGGTTTGTGTTGTTTTTGTCCAGTGTTTTTCACAGTGGACCCATCACAATGCAAAGTCTAATTCTGATCTGGTTATTTATGCTCGGTGAGCAGTTATTGCGATAGCCGGTTTTCTTGGAAGACAGTCATATTTTGAAGAGAGTATTATTCTAAGGGATGTGGAAACCTCGGTGATTAAACATCAGTGGAATGTTTTGTCAGTACCAGTGAGCTAGAAAGCTTAACTTGGCTTGGCTAATTAGTATATATCAAACAGACAAAACCAGACCAGATTCCTCCTTAGAGATGTAGTGCATGTCAAACATGGTCTTTGTCTCTTGAGCGATGTCGATGAAATGTTCATTTCATTTCCAATATTTAATAAGCCAGGGATATTTCCACAAGTGAAATCAAATTCAGCATGAGATGGCTATTCTGAAAAAAAAAGAAAAGAAACGTTTGTTAATTGCAGTTTTCTGGCAGGCTGTGACAGTGGACTTCATAAGAACTTGTTAAGGTGAAAATAAATCCTCCTTTGTTTGAACTTCTTGAAATAAATCCGTGAAAAACATTTCTTTCGTCGGCTACCATTAGCCTGTTTTCTGCTGTCACTTAAACGCAGCTCCCGGGGGAAATTAAATAGATCAGCTAAGCATTTCGTCTAGCAGTGTCTGTGAAGGACTTGCTCTTCTTAGTATGATGATATGAGGTTACTGACTGAGTGCTACCCTGCTGATCTACTAGAGCTTCAGCTTGGATGACTGACTTTTGCTGTGCAAAGAATTCACAACTTTTTTTACTCATTTGTATGCAAATATTGTGTAAAACAGTTAAAAGCAAGTCAGAATTCACTATTGGTGTTGTAGGTTAGTTAAGTATTATCACACTTTGCCTCTTTGGCAATCACACTTTGCCTTCCTATTTTATTTTATAATTCATATTCTATTCTTTGTACAATTTTTACTTCTAAATTTCTTTTTAACCTATTATTTAT
>JBBPDA010000037.1:3042260-3054758 GCA_037974385.1 Arnoldichthys spilopterus
TCTCAGGAATGTTCAGGGTACATTTCACTACATGTTGTACTTGTATAACTATGTACGTGACAAATAAACCACTTGAAGAAGCTTGAAGAAGCTTTGGGATAAACGTCATTTACATCAACCTCACAACATCTTTTTTTTTTTTTTTTACATCAACCTCACAACATCTTCAGAGTTAAAGATTACAAACAAACATTTTTTTTCTTTCACTAAATGCTAATCTCAGCCAAAATGTGGTGAACTATTACAGGTAATCGCTCAAATTCTCTTTGAATACAGACACTGGCATCATGCAGTCAGGTGTAATTATAGTGTCTCAGTACTAACGAAGGCAGAGCAAAAGCATGAATATAAAGCTATTTGCTTTTCATACAGATGTTAAATATGCAGCTTAAACCATTCAAAGGTTTGTGGGACTGATCTCTAAACTCTACAATACACCAGGTCTGGTGCTGATCAGTGCTGTAATGTAATGCAAAACATTCATGTCTGCTGGAAAGAAAAGGTATGCAGTGTTATTTGTGAACATGTCAAGCAGTGGCCTTAAATGCAGAGGTCTTCTCTGAACATACAAGCAGAAAGTCCTTGAATTTTGTACTGCTGTTTTCCTTACCTTGCTGTTTCTGGGCAGTGCATGCTGCTTTCCATTTCTGTAATGATTTTCCCTCTCATTTCCACCCAACAGAACTCCCTCCATTTCCAGATGGCCATGCAGAATCCCCCAACTCCTCAGGCAGATCTAATCTTCTCTCTCCTGTGCATTAATAATTGGTATGATGTCAGTCTGGTGATGTGTCAAGAACTGAACATATCCAGATTCGTTTTCCTACTGCGCAACAATTCCAAATTTCACCTGGGATCAGTTGTCAACATTTCCACCAACAGCAGCAACAAAGGTGACCTTCAGACATCCCTGCAGGGTAATCTGGACTCCATCAAAGACCCTACATCCACCATAGTGACTTTTGGATGTGATATCCGGGACATAAAAAGGATCTTTACAACTATAGCAAAGTCTGGGATCATGCTACCTGACTACCACTGGATTGTAGGTGATTCCCAAAACGTGGAGGAGTTAAGGACAGAGGGGCTGCCGATGGGTCTTCTTGCACATGGGCGAATGGGGCAGCCCTCTCTGGACCACTACGTCCAGGATGCTTTGGAGCTTGTCACGAGGGCTGTTGGATCAGCTGCCATGGTTTCTCCAGAGCTCGCACTCATTCCTGGAATCACAAACTGTATGGCAATTGAGGAGAAAAATCTCACCTCAGGAAAATACATCTCTAGGTATTTTTACCTGACTTTTTATTTAGAAATCGTGGCTATATTTTTATATACTACATCAACTGTTAATGTCTTACTGTGTTGTAATTGTTAAAATTAGTTCGACTGCAGAGTCACATTCCCTGAAATAACTTAAGCTGCAATAACTTTATTATGGTCAGAAGATTAAACCAGTAACTGGATAAAATCATTGGGGATCAAATTCATACACCTACTGATTGTGACCTATTAACTCATGATCCACAATTTCAGACACTGTATGTGATAATGTTCAAACATACATTTTATGCATATTGTGCATATGCAAATATGTTTTCTTTTCCTTTTTTTAAACACTCCTGTGTTTTTGTGTAAAAAACTAAACAAATACAACAAACAGTTGTCTGAATCTGATAATGCAGCACTGCACTACTGTGAAACGCCTAGGGCAATGCCTGGGGCCTGCCAGCATTATTCCATACATATCACAAACAACTTGGCAGAATATTAAATGGCTGACCATGTCCTGTCATGATAAAGGTAAGATAAAGGCCACAAGTGACACAAGGTTATCTCAAAAGACAAAACGGAATATTTTTTCGGCCATGAAATTACAAGAAAACTGGATTTTCAGACACGTACCTCACAGTGGGGAAGAGAGCTGAATTTAATCGTTTTTACAGAGAGACAGGAACAGGTTTTATTCAGCTGTGAAACACTGTACACATTCAGTCGTACAACACAGAGGTATTAGATGTTTTATGCCTTTTGGTTCGGTGGAAAAGTGCAGAGTTCCATCTGTAGCATCATAAAGGTATGTGACATTAGAGATGTAACATTTCCCTGCAATCTCTAAATAACAGGTCACTGCTGACTACATGCTTATACATCCGCTGAAGATTATCCTCTACATCTAAAGGGGAAAAGATGTGACAGAGGTTAAAATGTGCTCTTTCTGGATAAGCCCAGAGGAGAAGGAAAAGCATAGTGTGGTAGATAGAAATTATTATCATAGTGAGTAGACAGAACGCTGCCAGGGAAAAACACAAGGAGCTCTAGTACATGGCACTATGCAGGTAGCTGACACTCAAGAGAAGCAGCATTATCAACTGCAGACTCTCAAGATGCACAGTGTCAAGCAACTCCCATCTTGTCCTGTCCAACTGCCACAGGGGCTTCATTACAGATACTCAGCTCCATTCTCATTGAAGATTTAAGTGTTAACTCTGCTTCCACTGCTGCTGTTTTATAGAGATGTAAAGTAAACCTGAATATTGCAGAAAGAGAAGACAGACACTGAAATCATGTTGTGTTTTTTTGTGCTTCAGGTTCATGGCCAACACGTCATTCGATGGGCTAAGTGGCTACATTCATGTTAGAGAGGAATCTACCATCACCTCTGAAAGTCATCACTTCATCTGGAATCTGCAGCATGACCCTATAGGAAACCCTATGTGGACTCGGCTTGGTAGCTGGAAGCAGGGCAAAGTAGTGATGGACTATGGAGCCTGGTCCAGCAAAAGACAGCCTTACCCTGGGGGTGACTGGAGGCATTCCTCAAGGCTGCACTTGCGGGTAGTCACCCTGGTGGAGCATCCTTTTGTGTTCACCCGCGAGGTGGACGAGGATGGCCAGTGCCCCGCAGGGCAGCTTTGCTTAGACCCACTTACAAACAGTACAACGTTGCTAGAAAGCCTCTTTCAGGGTCTTCAGGGGGGCAATGACACAGTGCCCGTGGAGCTGAAGAAGTGCTGCTATGGCTACTGCATTGACTTGCTGGAAAAGTTAGCTGAGGATATGGGCTTTGACTTTGACCTCTACATTGTAGGTGATGGAAAATATGGTGCTTACAAGAACGGTCGTTGGACAGGCCTGGTGGGGGATCTCATGAGTGGGGCGGCACACCTGGCAGTCACCTCTTTCAGCATCAACTCAGCCCGCAGTCAGGTGATTGACTTCACCAGCCCATTCTTCTCTACCAGCCTGGGCATCCTGGTCAGGACTAGAGACACAGCTGCACCAATTGGAGCCTTCATGTGGCCTCTGCACTGGAGTATGTGGCTTGGAATATTCGTGTCCCTGCACGTGACAGCTGTGTTTCTCACCCTATATGAGTGGAAGAGCCCTTTTGGGATGACCCCTAAGGGAAGAAACAGAGACCGGGTATTTTCCTTCTCCTCGGCACTTAATGTTTGCTATGCCATCTTGTTCGGAAGGACAGCTGCCATTAAGCCGCCAAAGTGCTGGACAGGACGATTTCTCATGAACCTCTGGGCCATATTCTGTCTGTTTTGTCTGTCTACATACACAGCCAACTTAGCCGCAGTAATGGTCGGAGAAAAAACCTATGAGCAGCTCTCAGGTATACATGATCCCAAGGTAAGAGCGTCGTTTTCTTTCCCAAGCACGAGATCGAAAAGTGCCTCGTGGCTGAATTTTAATATGTTCTGAGGTCAAAAACCATTGTCATCACTAATGGTAATGGTTCTCTTCTTTAAGCTTCACCATCCATCACAGGGTTTCCGATTCGGGACAGTGCGGGAAAGCAGTGCTGAGGATTACGTGAAAAAAAGCTTTCCAGAGATGCATGAATACATGAGGCGATATAATGTTCCTACGACCCCCGATGGAATAGACCACCTTAAGTGAGTCATAATCATTACAGTAAAGGAATATAGATCACAGCTTCAGACAGCTTCTGCCCTCTAGCATGTCCTACATGTCCATTTAGTAATTATGTATGCTGGACAGAAAGTTACAGTGGTACTTAGGAGTAGCTATGAACCATTGCACATGACTGGATAATGCATATACTGTAGGGTGCACAGACTGTAACTTGGTGCTCAGCATCCACAAGAACAAAGTTTTTCCTGATTGCATCACCTGATTGCGTGCCTTGCCATTCTGATTTAGGATGCCTTTTTGATCTTTTACAAATTCTCTGCTTGGAGTTTGGGGCTGTCCTCACATAAAACCTGGTCCTTCCAGAATATTTCTAGTTTTTATATTTTTTAAATGCAGCACAGCCATCAGGAGTTCAGGACAGATTTTTCAATATAAATTGCAGTGCAGGTCTTTCCTAAAATCCACCTGCAAACTGTGTTGCCAGATAACATGTTTTTCAAATTGCACAGGATAAATTTGTGCGTATCTACTCTCAAAAAACTTGGTTAGTGACACACACATTTTCTTTACCCTATAGCCATATACACATTTTTATTGGACACATTAAAGGCAACACTGTGTTTTGTTGTCAACACCATTTCGATGTTGCTTGTAATCAGAGAAGTACATGTCAAAACAGCACAATGTGCTTCGGCGATAGTGCACTCTTTCTGAGAGAACTGTCAATACATAAATCTTCCGCATGATGCTTTTAAAGCAGTAAATGTCTGCATATAATAGCCATGTTTCATATGTAATTTCAGAGCTGATCCTCAGAAACTAGATGCTTTTATCATGGACAAAGCTCTCTTAGACTATGAAGTGTCCATTGATGCTGACTGCAAAACTCTCACAGTGGGGAAGCCATTTGCAATTGAAGGCAAGTAAATGAGTAGTTTCTTCCTTTTGCTTATATTAAAATCTTGCATTCAGCTACAGAGTGGACATAATTATACTGGAAACTCATACAACAAAGTAAATGACCCTTACAAATGCAGGAGCCCTGTAATGGTTAGCATTGGTGCACAATCACATCAGGACATATAGAGTTAGGTGTTTTACAGAAGGTTTCTAGCAGTAAGAGAAATAATGTTTACCAATTTACAGTGAGTGTTGCATTAAAAACCAAACCCCATTTCCAGAAAAGTATAGACATTTTCTTAAATGCGGAAAAATACAAAAACTGTAAATTTGTAATCTGTGAATTGTCTTGAACCTTTATTCAACCGACAAAACTGTCTAAATTAATGTGTTGGCTGACCAGTTTCATTGTATTTATAAATATAAGCAAATGTGCCTGTAACACACTTAACAAAGTTGGAACAGGGCAAAATAAGAATGGAAACCTGTTTAATTCACAACATAATCACTGTATTTAAGTTGCACCATTTAGAAACATTCCGCAATAAACAGGAAAGCTGGTAACAGGCGAGGGATCATGATTGGGAATAAAATGAGCATCCACAAAGGCTCAGTCTTTGCAAGCAAAGATGGATCATGACTTTTTGCCTAACTTTATTGTCATTCATTTAAAAAATAACATATTTCAACACAAGACTGCAAAGAATGTAGGTCTTGCACCAAGTACAGTACATGATGTTGTAAAAAGATTCTGGGAAACTGAGAAGTTTCAGTCTGTAGGGCAAGGTCGGAAATCACTGTTGCGTGACCTTCAGAAGGCACTGCATGAGAAACAGGCATGGGGTGCACAGCATGGATCAACCTTTACAAAAGTGGGAGGGAGGGCGGTGGGGCCTGGGAGAGGGTGGTAAGTAATTTCTGATTGAAAAAAATACTAAATCTACATCAACTTCCTGCATTACATCATTTCCTTTATGTCAACAGTGTGTAAATAATATCAGGCTTTAATGTACAATGTGGTGGCACAATATAACACTACAAAACTCATCTGGATGTGATACAGTTCTAATAAAGGAAAGTGCAACAGTGCAGTAGATCGCCCAAGAAATGACAGTGTTGCTCACACTTTGACTTGTGAAGGAAATTCTAAAAGGATTCAGATGGGTAACATCTAGGGATTAACCTAGCTAGCCACTTTGTCTAGAACATTTTATTTTAGGCTTTTTAATGAATAATGATAGCCAGCTAAGACAATACTGCAGTAAATTTTACATTATTATCTTGTAGTGTAATTCACTATTGCTTCATTTCTTACATTTGCTGAGTGCTTCAGAAGGCCGTGGGAAATAAGAAAAGTCTGTTAGAAGTTAATACAGTGTTGGAATCACTGGGCACTATTTTCAGGCTCTTGTGCAGTCCCCTGAAAAGTGAAAAGTGGCTTGGCCTTAGCCTGAAAATCATTTTCTGCTGAGTAACTAATGAAAATTTAAATTCTGTTGAATAATGTGGTGCATGAATAGGACAGCACAAAAAAAACTGAAATCTGCCACCATGTCTTTCGCTGTTTTAAAAAGTGCCGCTGTTATGTTGCACTTAAATCAGACATTGACAGTAGTGTTAGGGGCCAGTTGGGTGTGTGGGAGGGGGTGTTTGTTTAATCTCACAAAAAGTTTGGGGAACAGAATCATGTTTTAGTGAAAGTGTGGATGTAACAACACCCATATCCCCTGCCCCCTGCAATTGTGATGCTCATGGCAGAGGATGTGCATATGTGTGAAGAGGTAACATTCATGCAGAGGCATATATTGGGATTTTAGAGAGACATATGCTGTCATCACTGCAACATGTTTTCCTTGCTATTTGAACAAGACCGTGGCAGGCCTCATTCTGCATGCAACAGCTGGCCGACCTGCCAAACTGTTTCCCAGCTGAAAACTTGTCAAACAGGAATGTTTAAAAATCCACTCACAAATTATTATGTCAGCAGTTAGTTTTGCCAGTTCCCAAACAATTAAAATGCAATTAATATTATATATATATGATGTAACAGTGGTAAACACAACTCTGTCACGGCTTTTTTGAGTGTGTTGCAGGCGTCAAATTCTAAATTTGTTTATATTTACAAAATACATTTAAGTCAGTCAGCCAAAACATTAGGCATTTTTACAAATGTATGTCTCAAGCTTTTTTCAGAAATGGGGTTTGTACTTCTGAGAGACTGAACTCTGGACAACAAAGATCAAGTTACACAGCTATTAATGTTACTGGTCAACTAATCATTCAAAAAAGTAATCGACTAGTTGTCTTGTTGCCATTGCCGTATGTATTCTGCAAGCATTAGTGAACAAATATTTCTGTAGAAGTCAAAGCGTACACACAGTCACATATCATTTACTCTGGCTGTAGTTGTCTGTAATCCTGTGCTTTTTTATGTCTGTTTTAAGTCTGATGAAAAACAACCAACATAAGCTACATGCTTATAGCACACAGCTGCACCAGTGTAGCTTTTCATAGCTTGATACAGGTTGAGTCAGAAAACATTCACAGAATCCCATGGGATATTTTTCAAGTACATCACCTAAAGTACCATGCTCAAACCCTTCAAGAAGAAAATAATCATCATAAGGATCACATGTTTATTTCTGCTGCAGCACTATAGTAAAGTTACATCTATTTCATGTTGTTTGCGCATCGTTTAACACATGGTTTCAATAACTGAATTCACAGGCTACGGCATTGGTCTCAAACAGAATTCTCCTCTAACGTCCAACATCTCCGAGTTGGTCAGTCAGTACAAGTCAGATGGGTTCATGGACATGCTGCATGATAAGTGGTACAAAGTGGTGCCCTGTGGTAAAAGAAGTTTTGCTGTCACAGAGGTAAGAGACAAACGGAGAAAAACGCATTACCCTTTTATCATAACTTTCATCACATCAGATCACAGTGCTCTCTTTGGAGCTCGGTGGGGCTGTGTTTATCTTTCAGGATAATCTAATGTGTGTTGTGTGGTATCCAGACTTTACAGATGGGGATCAAACACTTCTCAGGGTTATTTGTAATGCTCTGTGTGGGAGTCGCCTTGTCTCTCCTCACCACTGTTGCTGAACACATTGTCCATCGCTGGGTGATACCCAGAATGCAGAACAAGCCACAGTACAAGTACTGGCTCCATACAAGTCAAGTGAGTGCATTTATTTCCTTTGATGTTGACAGCATTAAGTATAATCAAGTTACATTTCAGTGATGTATCAGAGCATTAATGGAACAGTGAGTGGATAAAAGGTAACTGCATTAGCATATTCTCAACCGATGTTTCTCCATTTTCTTTTATTACACATAACGCGATTGTCCTGTCAGAGATTACATCGAGCACTTAACCCCACCTTCAATGAAGACAAATTAGCAACTGTCACGAAACCGGAAAAAAGGTAAGTAGTTAGTTACTGCGCAGCGTGTACTGAGATACATTTATCTCTCCATTAATTAACACAGAAGGCAACAAATGTTAATTTACACTGCAAGTATGAGATAATAAGATACAAGATAATGATTTTTTAGGGGGTATGTTTCTTTCAAGCACAGGAAATGTCATGCTTGCTTATTAACCACATGAATGGCTACAGCAAACGGACTGTAATATACTAAGTGGTATTTTGAACGAATAGACTTCGAGTTCATGTCAAGATCAATTGCAGACTGTCTGACTCACTAATTTGGATAGATCTTTGGATAGAAAAATCTGATTACTGGGTTCGACCGTCTTGAGTGTCTGTTAATTTGCTTTTAAAAGGCCAAATATTGGATGCAATGCAATAACTGCAAGGTTCCGTCGTGTCCCCGTCTATGTTTTGTTTTGGTTCAGCCATGTGCTTTAGTCCTCGTGTTGGTTCTGTGTTTAGCCACGCCCCTGTTCCGCCTCGTCACCTGTTCCTTGTACCCTGTTGTTTTGACTCAGTTTGTGTTGTACTTATCCTGTTTTTTTTCTTTTTTTTCTATTTTACTTTATTAAACCCCAGTTTAAGATCTTGAAACTTAAACTTTTCCTTCCTAAAACCCAACGTACATTACAATAACGCAGAGCACAAAACAGTAATTTTACCTAAATGGACTCAGTAGCCGAATGAACCAGGTAGTTATAAGGAGATATAATCATTAAAGCCTTTACACTTGTAAGTGGCAGTTGCTTTGTCATGGTTTTATCATTTCTTGCTATCGAAACAAACGTAATCAAGATGAAACTGCAGGTTTGAACCTGTCGATGCAGAATGTGAATAGGATATACATATAATTACATTAGTAAAGCAATGAGAAGGTCTTAAGGGCTAGTAACTGCATCCAGACTGTATGCTTTTACTACTATATGACCTATGATTTCATAAACATGTTTTCATTTCTTGACCCTACCAAAAGGTGCAACATTGGAAATAACCAGCAGCCACTTTGGAATACCTCGGAGAACGCCATCTGCACGCGGCGGCACCTGTCCAGTCAGGAGGGGCAGCAGAACGACTTGGAGTGTTTACAGTGCAAAGAGCTCCCTCCCCCACAGGTGAAGAGACAGCTTCCTCTGCAGGCCACCTCCAACGGGAAAACAGACTTGCTGGGCCTGGCACGCAACCCCATAGTGCAGGAGCTGACGGACCTAGAGTCACAGATCCAGATCATCAAACAGCAGCTGCAGCTAGCCATGAAGAAAAAAAAAGAACTGGAGCAGTATCAGCAAACAAAAATGGCAAGTGAGCCCTAGAGCATTTGGAGCTCTTTTTGTGGCTTGACTTGTATGCACTTGCAGCATTCAGAGAGTTGAACCTAATGGCAGATGATTTCAATTTTGCTTCCTAAAGGGGCAGGGCTGTCTCAGTGTTCCTCCGCACATGTTTTTAAAAAGGCAGTGTTATTTTTCTGTATTTATTTCTTTTGACTTCACACTGGACCGACTGCTCTGATGTGAAAAAAGGATGCCGACAATGGATGAAGGAGTGAGAGATTTGTATACAGCAAGCAATTTCCTAGAGCTCTGCTTTAACTGGTACTGTAGCTTCTGTTTGTGTGGGACTTCTCTGAAGACAGTGTGACTGTCCAAGGGGAAAGCGCTGTGTGTATCAAAGCGACAGCCGTTTATTTAAGGTGTCAAAGTGTGATGTATGGTAGCACCTCCTGCATATTGATATAAAGCGCTAAACCGTTTTACAGAAGAAAGCATGATTGCTGTCTCTTGGTTTGCAATGGGAGAGTCTTTACAGTGCACTTCTGAAAGGTTTCTCAGTTAATTAATTAAAAAGAAGCTTTGACATTTCAGAGGGTGACTTCTATCATTCCTTTACACTGAAATTGCATTGGGGGATTTACAAAATACTGCATTTTATAGGCAGGATTTATAACAATGGAACACACAGCTGATGTTCAGGGATGCCACTCAATGGATAAAAAGGGCAGACATAGCAAGGTGCTGTAGTTAATATTTCAGCACCTGATTTTAAAGCAACTGCTGCTTTTCAGTGGGTTTAACAATCCCACCTCATCTAAAGCTTTGTGCTGCTTCAGTACGTAAGCACCAACCGTATGCATTTTAATCCCTGTGGATATGCAGGCATCCAAGCGAACCCTTCATATTCTGTTTGGTATAATGAGTCAAGTTTGAAGGCAGAACACGAGTAGTAAACACAATGTCTCCATCGAATACTATATTCAGCAAAAGATCCAGCCACAAAGGGGCTTGTTCAACAAAAAAAGAGTGAAGCCCTTCAATGCATCATGCAAACGGAGTCTCCTCTAAAAGTTTCCAGGGTAAATGTCCAACTCAAACTCAAAAATCTTGAAATCACTTAAACAAAGCATCTAAGAAACACTGAGGCACGAGCAACAAGGCTATAACAGGTGACCTATTCATGACCCGACAGGTATAAAGTGACATATATATGCACACAAATGCAATCTTCTATAACAACTGATGTGGTGGGCAAATGTTACGTTGACAAAATTCCCATTAGCCCCAAAAGCCTGCGATAGAAAAGTGCCAATATTGAATAATAAGATATACTGGGATGGTGTTTTTTATTGTGGACACTTTCATCACTGCATCTTAGATCTCCTTTAAGCTCTGGTTTCACAAGGTCCCACTATACTGTTGCCTTCTAATCCCACGCGTTACTCGATGTTTGTGTAACTGATTAAAGGTGATCCTTTCATACTCACTGTGCTAGTTACAGGTACAGAGATTGTTCCAGATTTCAAAAAGATTTCAGGACTGATAAAATAAGATTCTAGAAATGAATGAAGGCTGAGGTGTCATTACATGAAGGATCACCAAGGATCAACATCCCTTAAATATATAACCACCAACACGCAAATGCCATTAAAAATTACATTCAGAACACAACATATACAAACGCCATTTGCAGAAAAGTTTTTAAAAGACACAAGGTCATGATATTCAGTTTTACTGACCTACTTGTACGTGCATTGTATTTTGTAAATATACACAAATGTAAAATTTATTGGCTGCAGCACTCTAAAAAGCTGGGGCAGAAACATGTTTATTATTGACTTACATCACCTCTCTTTTATCAACACTTTTTAAGTCATTTTGGAACTGAGGAGACTAATTGTAGTAGTTTTGGAATAAGAAAGTTCCCACACATTTTCAACAGTCGATATATCTGGAATGCTAAAAGTAGGCCAGTCAAACACAAACGCAATCTGTGTCTACAAAGCCACACTGTTGTAGTCCAAATGGAGAATGTGGTCTGGCATTGTCCTGCTGAAATAAGCATGGATTACCCGGGAAGAGACGTCAAGTCAAGTTTATTTCTATGGCTGACGTTGTCACAAAGCAGCTTTACAGAATCTGGGTCCAAGCCCCCAGTGAGCCAAAGGCAACAGAGGCCAGGAAAAACTCCCTAAGCTGTAGAAAGAAACCTCTGGAGGAACCAAGGCTCAGAAGGGGGAACCCATCCTTCTCTGGTCGACACTGGAAAGCAATAAGAAACAAGAGAAGGATAAACAGAATAAACAAATACATATAATAAAAATAATAATCTCAGTTTAAAGAGGCGGCAGCAGTTCCTTGTGTACTGACTTTAGATCAGTCTTTTGGCAGATAGGCCTGTTCATATGGACTCCTCAGCAGGAGTGGGTTAAAAGCTGCCAAAACTTCAACCAGATATAAGGTATCAGGGTGGTCCAGATAGCAGAATGAGACAGGATCATAGATATCTCAGTGGAGTGATGGTGAGGTGTCTCTAAAATCCTTAGAAATCAATTGTACCTTCACATACAAGCAACTCACCCATGCTGTGGGTACTGATGCACCCCATACCATCACATATGCTGGTTTTACACCTTCTACTAATGACAATCCGGATGGTCATGTTCATCTTTGGCACGGAGGACTTGGCCCTGATGTTAGTGAGTGTCGACGTGTCTTCAAGGAGAGGTCAGGGTTCACCAGTATTATTTTTTCAAGTTTTTTATTTAAAAGAAAGAGTAATTTCAAAGTGTGTCTTCTGCTGGAGAAAGCGTCCTGCCCTATAAGTGGGAATTCCCAAAGACGAGTGTTAGGTAGAAAAGTCAGAAGCACAGAGTCTCAATTGGCATTGAAGATCTCTAAGCCCACTGAATGATGGTCAGTCAAAGACCATACACACATGGACAAAATTGTTGGTACCCTTCAGTCAATGAAAGAAAAACTCAAAATGGTCACAAAAATAACTT
>JBBPDA010000037.1:3054858-3067648 GCA_037974385.1 Arnoldichthys spilopterus
TTATTTCTGTGACCATTGTGAGTTTTTCTTTCATTGACTGAAGGGTACCAACAATTTTGTCCACGTGTGTATATGAATTCACAGCACTGTGTGTGTGTGAAAACCATTTCAGCCAGCTGTGAGCGTCATGGGGCAGCGCAGAAAAGTCTGACCTTGATTAGAGATTAACACAGAAGCGAAGAGATTTGTTTAGTCTAAAATGATCTGATTATGAGGTGTCAAGGGTCCTGAAGTTTAAGGGACCTTGGGCCCTGGGCCTAATTCACCAACCCCAATTTTCCAAAAACAAGCTGAAACGTGAACTCACCACAGCGCAGAGTTCCACAGTCTTTTAGTCCATCTGAGATTTAAATTTACATTTATTCATTTTGCTGACGTTTTTATCCAAAGCGACTTCCAGGACAGAGGAAACAATCAAGAGTTTACATTGCATAGAGTAACACTGAAGGTGATGCCACAAGAAGACCAACGCATTTCTTGCAGTTGTAGAAATAAATACCAAACGCAACTACTATAATGCATAAGCCAAGTGCTTATACTACTACAGACAGCAACTACTGCAACTGCAACTACTGCAAACTAATACATACACCAAGTTCTTATAGTACTATAGAGAACAACTTCAGTAAATATATACGTACATATGCCAAGTGCTTACACTAACTACAGAGAACCGCTACAACAATGGATACATGTGCCAAGTGCTTACAAAAACTACAATACAACAGTTGACAAGTGCTATAGACATCTGGTTGGTTATCGGGAAGCAATAGATCATATGTGATGACTAGGCTTGTGTACTGAGGTGGGTGCGAAACAGTTGAGTCTTGAGTTGCTTCTTGAATGGCGAGAGAGACTTAGCTGATCTTGTGACACTGGGCAGCTCATTCCACCATTGAGGAACAATGAAGGAGAAGAGTCTGGAGTGGTGATTGATTCCACGAGGGGATGGAATCTCCAGCCGTTGTTCCCTCGCTGATCTGAGTGACCTGGTGGGTGTGTATGTCTGGACGAGTGATTTCATGTAGCTGGGAGCTGATCCATCGATGATCTTGTAGGTGAGCATCAAGGACTTGAACTTGAGATGAGCTCAGGCCCAGAGAACTTGCCGGCGTCTCGGCATGGTTGATGTATGGTTTCCTCCTGTAATACTGTTTCAAGTTGCATTTCTGGATGTGACTATGTTAAGTGGCAATGTTTTTCACAAAGTATTCCTGATCTGCAAACTAAATTCTCTCACATCTTTTGGCACAAAGTGGTGAGTCACGACCCAGTCTTGCTTGCAGAGTCTTTAATTAATGCTACTTTTAAACCCAGTCATGATACTTCACCTGCTACCAACTAGCCTGCTTAACTGTTACTGAAATGAAATGTACATTTAATGGTGAAAAACTCCTGTAAAACAACTGTAGCAAACAAATGTGTATACACACATATATATACACACACACACACCCCTTAGAAATAACATTGATGCCACTGACAGGTAAAGTGAATAAAATAATAGCATTAACTATCTAGTAATGTCATTACAATAACACCTGTTGGGGGGGTGGGATCTATTACATAGCAAGTGAACAGCAAGTGTCAGTTCTTAAAGCTGATGTGCTGGAAGGAGCAAAGACGGGTAAATGAAGGGGCCTTATTGTGATGGCTAGACGTGGTATGCAGTAGTTACTACCCACCAAAAGTAATCCAAGGAAGGACTACTGGTGAATTGGTGACAGGGACATGAATACCCGAGGCTCACTGATGCATGTGGGGAGTGAAGGCTAGTGTGATCCAATCCCACAGAAGAGCCACTGTGGTTTAAAAAGTGATGCTGACTCTGATGGAAAGGAGTCAGAAAAGACAGAGCTGTTTAAGCAGCATGAGGGACCTGCTCAGTATTAGACAGGTGGTGTTAATGTTATGGCTGATCGGTGTATATATAAACAATAACAGCTCGATAAAGATTAACTCAAAGACTTTTAAATACATTTTACCTGCTGTCTGATTGTTCCAGTTTTTACTGTAAAATCAAAAAGATTTTTTTGTGTTTAAGATAAAGTATTTGTTTTGGTATCAGAGCATTAGTGAAAGTGACTCTTTGTCATTGTGAACACACTCAAGTACCACAACGAAATGCAACCTCTGTATTTAACCCATCACACGTGCACACGTGGAGCAGCGGGCAGCTACCAACAGCGCCCAGGGAGCAGTGTAATGGGACGGTACCTAGCTCAAGGGTATCTCAGCAGTGCCCGGGACAGGACTCGAACCTGCGACCTTCAGGTCCCAAAGGCAGCGTCCTAACCACTGGGCCACCACTGCCCACAAAAATCAGCATTTATAAAGCTGAAATATCATTAGTGGGATCGCTCATGCCTACTTAGATGTTTAGGTGTAAAAACGTTCTGTAAAGATTCTCCAAACTAGCAACAGTGATTAGAATTTAAGTGATGCAAACTGCCCATATTGGTGTGCTGTATTAGTCCACCTGGATCGTTTCATTTTCCTGCTCTACACACTCCTCTCGAAGGACTTGATCATTAGCTAACGATGGCTCAGGTGCAGAAAAACACCAACTTGTGCAGAGCTAAAACACACTGGTGGAGCTGAAACTGCAAACCAGGGTTAGCGTTTATCGCTGAGCAGTTTGTGCTCATTAGTAAGCCTGTAAGGACTTGGAATAGAGGACTGCAAAGGACACACAGCCCATTAGGCCCTTTGCTCCTAGGCTCTAGTGGCAGAAAAAAAAGACATTTGAAATTCTGCACAGTGCAGAAAGCAGAAGCATACAAAGGCATAACATTTTTATCTGCATCTAACAAGGCTGTCTCCTTTAAGCAGACATGTTTGGGTTCAGTCCATCAGGTTCTTTGGAAGCAATCAGGATGATACTACGGTTGTTTTCAGATAGAAGTTCTCTTAAAAAGGCAGTTAAACACGATAGTAGCGTAGAATCAATTAACATCTTTTAGGCACAATAACAAACTGAAGAAACCTTTGTGAAATGCCAATGCAGTAGCTGGCTCATGGCTTGTCGCCCACAATGAATCACAGAAGTAATAATACTGGTAGAACTACTCTCGGCCTTTATAGATCAGAGAACACTGTCACATACATATAATTATCATTTATCATGTAATAAGGGAACCAAAATAAATATCTGTTTTCTAATAACAAAAGCCATCAGAGGAGAGTGGCAAAAAGTTGAAAAATGCTGCTTAAATCTGAAAAGTGTGATTATTTGTTGTTGTGAACACACCACAGCACAGTGCACCACAACGAAATGTGACCTCTGCATTTCACCCATCTGTGTAGGATCAGTGGGCAGCTGATGTGGGCAACACCCGAAGAGCAGTGCTTGGGGATGGTACCTTGATCCCGGAAACCTCAGCGGTACTTGTACCGGTCTGGGATTTGAACCGACGACCTTCAGGTTACAGCCGTTACACCACCACTGAAATACACAATTAATTCAATACAGTGACCTATAACATCCAATTTCCTAAATAGATTGATAATACATTTTATTCACAGAGCGCTTTTCAAGGTACTCAAAAGCGCTTTACAACCACATCTATAAAAATAATTAAAATAAGAGTTCACAGAAGGAAAATAAAAACAAATGAAAATCTCGATTTGACTTGCCAATTCCGTAATCCTCCATTTTTTCTTGCTGAGACATTGCTTGGTGGATTTACTAGTCTCCATGGAATCATAATCCTGTTGAATGGTCCACTTCCAGTTCAACTTCAACTTTTGGAGAGATGACTTCACATTATCTTCCAGACCTTTGTTACTATGCAGAATTCATAGTTGGATCAATGACCACCATCTGTCCAGTCCTTGGGACCGAAAAGGAAATCCAAATCATAACATTTCCACCACCATGCTTCACAGTTGGTATGAGGTGCTTCTCCTGAAAAGCTGCCTTTGTTTCTATGCTACACATGCACTGTTACTGTGTCCAGAAAACTCTATATAAATAGTTCCAAAAGGCTTTGTCTTTGCCTTTATGTTTCTTCAAGCCAAGGTGTTTCCTGAGACTTTCCAAGCAGGTCAAATTTGTCCAATCTCTTTCTGATTGTAATGTATGCAACTTGTAAACCAAACATTTCAAAGGTTTCCTGGAGAACTCATGATGAAAGTCTTGCAGTTCTTGGAGACTTGTTTTCACATTAAATATGGTGCTCTTGAACTGAATTTGCTGTAGTGCAGTTATTAGAAATCTGCACCACTTGTAGTGGAATGAATTATTTTAAATAATTCAGAAATCTTTTTAAATCTCTTGCCAAACTCATTGGCATCCACCTTTTTTCTGAAGGACTTGCGAGTTATTCAGGTTTTGGCATGAAAACAGCACACACGTCAATAGCAAAGAGAACACCAGGCTCTAGAGGTCAGGTTTAGATAAGACAAGTTCTACATTTATCTGTATTCACTGTGGGTGAAAGGTTTACTCGTTCATATGTTAAACAATTTCCAAGGCTTGTACTCCTTTTTCACATGACCATACTGTTAGGATCTATGTGAAACTCTGATGTTTAAGTCATATTTATGTATGAAAATATAAAATTTGCAAACTTTCAAGCACCACTAAAAACATGTATTAAAGTAAGTGATCATGGTTCATGAAATGAGTGTCCAGTGTTCAACCACAAACCAGAAGAGCCAATATCAGTACAGTAAAACTGAAATTTTGTTTACATGAAATATGTGAATTAAATTTTTGTATAAAAACAACAGAAAATAGTGATTATAAGCTATTTGGATGTCTCTTGTTAGGATTGGTTATTTTAAACTAACCCTGTTGTGTGGAGGCTGCATTTTAGCCTGCATAACTCTCATCTCAACTTAATCACTATTAAAGTAATTAAAATAATGAGTTTTATGACTGTGATACAAAACTCAACAATCAAAAACCATTTAGGATTTATTTCCATGGTACCGGAACACACTTCAGAGTGAATCAAGACAAATGTCTGACTGCTGTCCACATTAGCAGGTTATATTGCTATAGGGATACAAATTAAACACGAATCTGTTTAATTGCACACAACTTTCATGCTACATGTTACCCTGCATCGCTGTGTGCCCAGACCTCCCTTATATGAAATCTCCCCTATACGGTAGAATGTGAAGAAAATGTTTGCGTTCATGCATTTTCTGTTCTCAAGAGTCAAACCATGTGCAGCGTTTCAGCTACAGACTATTTATTTGACAGACAAATCAAAAATATATGCAGCATTTCAAATGAAATGCGAACCTCAAAGGAAAATGATGTACAATTCAGAAATAATGGAACAGTTTGTCAAACAGTTCTGTTACTTTCATGCTGAGTCAACGGCAATTCAAAGATGCCACTGGAAAAATTAATGTGCCACAATTCAATGTGTATTTTTTATCTTACATCAAAAAATAGGAATACCAAAAACATTCCTGGAAAAACAGCAGGCAAAGTTGATCAAAATGTTTTGTACAGATAACAAAAATAATACAAAAACATGATCTTTGTCCAAAAAATTTACAGAAAAAAAAAATCTGAATAAAATAATCCTTTGTACAAATACCACATAACAACATCGATATTTCAGTCACGTCATATATATGTACTTTACTTTGTGATGTAAAACATGACGAGGAAGGCGGAACTCCTGACATGTAGTTGACCGGAGATAACAGAAGGGTAAGCTACAGCACTGTCTTTTACAAAATGTACAAAACATCTGCCTCTAACTCGGAACAACATAATACTATTATCTCTTTTTTTTTTTTACATTATGCGACAGTACAAAAACATCTTGTGCCTAGAAGTGTTGAGGTGAAGCAAAGGTGACTCTGTGCTGGCCCCTTAGTCAAGTGACCTCAGTCATTGATGCCGAATGGTTCTGAAAGACAGAAAACACGGGATTCAGACTGATGTGCTGCTTCTTTTGATGGAAAACATCTTCCTGAACCGATGCTGCCCAGACTCTGATTACACTTCAATCAAAACTAAACAAAACAATGTTAAATGCAGAGAAGTGTGAGCGCTGAGGACGGATACGTTGTCTTTTTTTTGACCCCATTTCCTCTTGAATCATCCTCTTTGCCCCTCTTACTCTTCTGGATAAACCCCCCTGACAGAATGCCTGATTTCCCCCTGCTTACCACACACATTGAGTTTCATTGTATGGGGCATTGTCCTTAACAAGCCATCCCAAACTGCAATGGGCTGATGAGTTCGTGCCTCTCACATTTGTCAAAAAAGTGCACAGGAATCCTCCAACCCACTCTGGAGCACAGGCTGTTAAAGCAGAAGGGGGTTTTGCTGGCTCACTGTCAATAGAGCTGTCTGGCTAGATTTTCCCTCTTGCATAGGATGTCAAAATCAATTTGGAAAAGGACCATTGTATTTCCCTGCTGTATATGATAAAAATGCAGGCATCGGTTCCCCTCCGCCCAGCTTTAAGAGGAATAAATGGCAACCTGCTGGTGTTGAAGAAGGAAACTGGGTGCAATGGCAGCGTATCGCCGACGGTCGGGCTTTAATGCAAGGTGACTATTACAGGCGGAGCATGCAATCTCACTAAACGTTCTAACATTCAAATCAAAACCGCAGCCAAACAAGTGAGGTGAGCTGAAATATATGGATTGAGACTAAATATAATAGCTCCTGCATGAACATGATAGAGACGCGAACATGTGGCAGAAATACTTATTGTGACGGAAGTTTCCAAATCTCTTCAATGCTGAGCCTTTCACGACACTTGACGTATGACAAATAATCGCTTTAAAGTATAAGCACCCCATATCCACCCACCACGTGTCACGATATGCACTGAAACCCATTTGGGACATTATGATACATGTGTAGGAGACGACTTGGAGGATTTGTGGCATGATTCTTCCACAGTGAAAGACAAGACAAACATGTTTTATCACTACAGGAATATTAACATACCGTATATATACTAACATACCATTATTAAAGTGAAAGTGGCTTATTTGTCATGTGACCTATGCATTTAACTTAGCACACATTCACACGAGCACCTGTGGAGCAGCGGGCAGCTATGAGAAGACTACCCTGCTTTGTTCATGTGTTTCTTATGTCTCCACAATTGCTACACACATTGCCTTCCATTTGCATTTCACTCAAAGGTTTATTTTACATATTACTGGCTCATATTAATGGGAGAAGATATGGAGGGGGGGTTAAAAAAATAAAGAAGAAAGAGGAAAAAGGAAAAACAGGACTGAGGAACACAAATGTGGACAGTGAAGGACTGGTACTGAGTCAAATTACGATTGGTTTTCCTCTTTGTAGCACTTTTTTTTTTTTTGCTTTATAGTGCTGTTTCTTTTCGTCCTGGGTGACCGGTTCATCTTTTTTGTCTCTGTCTTTATTGAAAACAAAATTCTAAAAATATAGTTATAAAAAAAAAACCAAAAAAAAAAAAAAACAACAAGACCGAGAAGGCGAGAAGACTACCTTGCTCAAGCACACCTTCGTGATACCCAGGTCATGGCTTGAACCTGCAACCTTCAAGGGAACGACCCTAACCACTATACCTCACTTGCCCATTGTACACTCTTCAAAACAAAGATGTAAAGGGGCTTCTTTGGAGTGATGCCATAAAATTACCACCAAAGAACCAGTGGACTGTTCTTTAAAGATGTATTTTTTATAGGATTAGGAACCTCCCAATGTAAAGGTTCTATATTTCAAATAAGCTTTTTCCAAGAACTACATACCATTTAAAACAATTTAGGAATATTTATTTTAAGAATGTACATGATGTGGAGTGATCTGGAGATGATGTACCTGGGCGCTGAGGGTCTCCAGAGGACTCTCCACACGAGGAAACGTCATCAATGGGAGGCCGCGGTAATCCTCAGTCTTCTGTTTGGCTGGGGTCGAATGAGCCCCCTTGAAATTGTTCACCACACACAGCCCCTGTAACGCAGAAAACACTGTACTGAAGCCAGCGAACTAACTACAGAGGTGCTGCAGACAACAGAAATACTGTCGACGAATGAAGATTTATGCAATCAGAAGTGGAAACACTGCACCAAGCAGAAAAACTAATGACAAACCTCTTCAGTATTGACTTATGCAAACACAAAAAGGACCAACATAAAAGTTCACATGCCTTAAATGTCACTCTTTAGTCCAGCTTTTGTAAAGCTATGTAGTAAACATACATGACTGTTCAAAAGTTTGACACCAACGATTGAAATTTTCAAAACAATTTCGAATTTTGAACATTCCTTGAAGAATGAAAGGAAGGTAGTAGGAAGAAGGATCACAGGGCCTTAAACCATTGAAGTCCTTTGAGCCTCCAGAATGATCGTTAACTAGAGATTACATAGCAGTTGTAAACTGAGTGTTTGCCACGTATAGAACCAGTTTCCAGGTTGTGACCGTCATGAGGCCGTAGCGGCAAAAAGCCTTGATTGGAGATTGACGCAGAAGCGAAGAGACGTGTAATCTAAAATGATCTATTTAGCCTTGGCCAAGTGGTTTCAGGGCCTACGGATGGTTAATACCTACCAAAAGTGATCCAAGGAAGAACAACTAGTAAATCGGTGACAGTGTAATGGGCACCCAAGGCTCACTGTTGCATGTGGGGAGTGAGGGCTCGGATCCCACCGTAGAGCTACTGTGGTTTAAAAAGTGAAAGCTGGGACCTACTCACTACTAGGCAGGTGGTGTTAATGGATGCACACAGTTCTTCCATTGCTGAGAAAGTTTTGCAGTCTGGAGCAGATTTTCACTCGGGGCTATGGAGTGAGCTTGTGGTGGCTGAGAGAAAGTTCCTACCTCCCAGCTACAGAATCTGCTTTACAAAAAACTAACATTTATTCCAGTATAGTAATTAACATTTATTATAATTATAAAATGCTGAACTTGTACACGTTGCTCAGCTTCCCAAATGTTCTGCACTTATGGACTACGATCTCCTTCATCAAATAATGGTCTAAAGTTGTAGTCAGATCTAATCTTTGGCCTGATGCTGATACTCTTTAAAGCAATTCTCTGCTGATAATGATGCTCTGATCTCATCGTATATCACTGATGTCATTGCTGTTAAACTGTCAAAACAACCATTCACTCCTCAGGCCATACCGGCCATATAGTGAAACTAAGCTGCATTTGTGTGTGATGTCACAAAAACAAATGCATATTCATACAGATATTCTTACACACACCCACAATCACACACCCACACTTCTGTAGCGGTAAAAAAGAAATCTCACCACAGCTCAAAAATCCAAAATGACTGTCAATATATAATTACAGTACAGTAATATAATTTTAGTAAGTTCTCGTGCTTAAAGAATTTATGCATGTTTTAAAAAAATAAACTTTTTTGTGTCTTTTGACATTTAAATCTAGAATGTAAATGTCATCATTTATACAACAGTTAATTCCAACTAGTTCCAATGAGAAGAGCTTTACAACATCATTACACTTACTAATATTTACTTCAGCACATATATAAACATTAAACAAAATAAATACAAAGCAGTTTTGCTTTAAAAGGCAATTTCACCTGTGGAGTGTGGTCAGATCTGGGAGAAGAATGTGACGGCAGGCCTTGTACTAGCTACAACACTGCGCGCCTTAAGAATACATGTTGTACTCGAATAGCGGAGCAGCAATCAGAAGTGAGATTTTTTGTTGTTAAACCAATTATGTGCTTCAATAAATAGTGCAAGGCAAATTACAACAAATACATAAAACTGGAAAAATTGCTTCAGTGACTTTGAATATTAACAATTAGCTCAAAAAATTGTGATCGGCTGATTACGACTTGGGACCTTACAGACCTGGCACTACACTACATAACAGAGTCCAATTTTATTGTTGTTCCTTATGCCTAAAATTCATAGAAAATAACTGTTATTCAACAAAAACTTTCTGTGCTGAGGACAATGACATTTTAAAATGTATCTGTTTTCAAGACCATTCTCCAATCACTTTAAACTTTAAAAGTAGACTTCCAGAATATTCCGGAACTGTGAGAAGCCTCCAGAAGTTTCTAGAATCGTCCAGAATGTTTATAGAACTTTCTGGAATCTTTTAGAACTTTTAGACTGTCCAGAAAAGATAAACATTCGCCTGTTTTGCCACTATAAATACAAAACCGTTGTGGGATATGGTCATAAAATCAAAGTTTGTCAAAAATAGAGAGGTTTTTATATCGGATTTAGCCAAAAGCAGAAATAAAACGCTTAGAAGCCAGAAACAAAAACTGTGCATTGTGTCATCAAACGATCATGAATAAAAATAGCACTGATAGAGACGCTTTTCTTTGTAAAAGTACAATAACTGCTATCAAACTGACCAGGAAAAGAGCCACGGAGCTTCCCAAAATGAAGCCGGCGATGACGTCCGAGCAGTGGTTGCGGTATTCGGACACGCGGTTGAGGCCGGTGAGGAAAGCCGCACACAACGTTCCTAAACACAGCACAGGCTTGGCCAGACGACTGCTCTTCGTCTTGATGGTGCTTGTGATGTACATCTGGAAAGAGGCAAATGGGTATAGACACACACACACACACACAAAAAAAACCACAGACACACATCCCACAGAAAAAGGCAGGACGATTTATTTCGCACAGAGTGAGCTCCCCGCCAGGTGACTGAAGTGCGAGGCTTAGGTAAATACACACAGCTTGGATAACCTTGAGGAGATTAAGGCCAATTATGGAGGATGCGATGGGAGTAAATAACAAAGCTTCAGTTGATCAAGGAGACCCGGCTGCTCTGAGGCTCGCCACAGCACTTTAATCCAAGGACATTTTGCAGACTCACATATTCTTTGAACGTGCTGATGTGGAGCTGGTGAATTAACATTAGTGGGGTTGCCTCGGCTATTTCCAGCACTGGCTCATCTGTGAAATGTAATATTCTCTTCACTGTGGTGGCTGAAGCGTGCGCACACACACACACACACACACACACACACACACACACACACACACAGAGTAATCCAATGGCCTCCCCAAACCTCACACACACCCCTTACCCTGAAGTGCTTTAAACCACACTGATGTCTCTCATTCCATCATATCACGTTTGATGTAAAGGTCACTTGCATTAACCCATAGAAGGTTTGAGCCATTACTGTCTTCATAATATAAAAACGTCATTAAATAATAATATCCTACACAAAAATCAAGGCAGGGCGAGGTCTACATATACAAATCACCACACATTTACTTTTTACTCCATCATGCCACTGAGCACCAGTCACTAAATAACTACTTGCTTTACATTGCAGTTAGCAATCACTGTTTCTTACTTTAGCGCACGCTAAAACGGAAATAATACATTAAATCCTATTTCATATATCTTCTTTTTATCTTTCGGCTGCTCCCGTTAGAGGTCGCCGCAACGGTTCCTTAGCTTCCATTACTTCCTGTCCTTTGCATCTTCCTCTCTTACACCAGCGGCCTTCGTGTCCTCTCATCTCCACATCCATAAACCTCCTCTTTGGCCTTTCCCCCTTCTTCTTGCCCGGCAGCTCCATCTCCTCTGCACACGTCCAAACCAGCGCAATCTCATTTCTCTGACTTTGTCTCGAACCGTCCAACTTGAGCTGATTCCTCTGATGCACTCATTCCTGATCCTGTCCATCCTCATCGCTCCCAGCACAAATCCTAGCAGCTTTAGCTCTGCCACCTGTGCACAGCTCCCACACAGCTGCTGGTCAACTTCTACAGGTGCACTACAGAGTCATTCAGTACCAACTGCATCACAGCGTGGTAACTCTAGCTCTGCAGAGCATCATCAGAACAGCTCAAAGAACCACTGGTGTTCAGTTTCCTACACTGGAAACTCTCTTCACCCGCTGCAGCAGGAAAGCCGGAAACATCTGTAAAGACTCAACCCACCCTGGCCACAGCATCATCACCTCTCTGCCCTTTGGCAGGTGCTACAGAGCCCTGCATGCCCACACAACCAGGCTGAAGAGCAGCTTTTATATAAAAGCAATCAAGACCTTTTTGAACACACAGCAAACACTGTCCCACTTGTAACGGAGCGATCATTGAACAGTGAATTCTACATCCCTCATTTACTCTATATTCCTCATGTGCAATGCTCTACTATTTATTCTACATCCCTCGTGTGCAATACTCTACTATTTACTCTATATCCCTCATGTGCAATACTCTATTTACTCTATATCCCTCATGTGCAATACTCTACTATTTATTCTAGATCCCTCATGTGCAAAACTCTACTATTTACTCTATATCCCTGATGTGCAATACTCTATTTACTCTACATTCCTCATGTGCAATACTCTACTATTTATTCTACATCCCTCGTGTGCAATACTCTACTATTTACTCTATATCCCTGATGTGCAATACTCTATTTACTCTACATTCCTCATGTGCAATACTCCACTATTTACTCTACATTCCTCATGTGCAATACTCCACTATTTACTCTACATCCCTCATGTGCAATACTCCACTATTTACTCTACATCCCTCATGTGCAATACTCTACTATTTATTCCACATCCTTCATGTGCAATTCTCTACTATTTACTCTACATCCCTCATGTGCAATACTCTATTTACTCTACATCCCTCATGTGCAATACTCTACTATTTATTCCACATCCTTAATGTGCAATACTCTACTATTTACTCTACATCCCTCATGTGCAATACTCCACTATTTACTCTACATCCTTAATGTGCAATACTCTACTATTTATTCTACATCCCTCATGTGCAATACTCTATTTACTCTACATCCCTCATGTGCAATACTCTACTATTTATTCTACATCCT
>JBBPDA010000037.1:3077884-3091374 GCA_037974385.1 Arnoldichthys spilopterus
AGTGTAGCGGGACGGTACCTTGCTCAAGGGAACCTCAGTGGTGCCCGGGCCGGGACTCGAACCTACGACCTTCAGGTCTCAAAGGCAGCATCCTAACCACAAGGCCTCCACTACCACTGGCCAAGTATCTGTGTAAATGTTGAGGTGTCAAAAATATATTGGATCACTGACCATAATAATCAAATCTGCTTGGGAGGAAACGTGTGATTCACACCTTTAATATTGAATATCTTCCACATAAACTGAACAGTAAGACTGGACTGAAGTGACCAGATTTAAGATTTCTAATGGTCTTCTTTAATCCCTTTATTTTTGTTTAAGTATTTTATCTTCTGTCCCCTCTTTCATCTTTTAAAAAGTTTTTTTTTTAAATGTTTTAAAAAATCCAAGTTGTTTTCACACCTTCTTTTAAAGGATGACAGAAGATAAACATGACATTATTGATAAATACTAGATTTTCCCCACCAGCTCAAGCATGTTGACTTGCAAAAATCTAAAGTTTCATATGTTGGTTAAAAAAAAACCTTTTAAAGGAAGATAATGGGAAAACCGTGTGTTTTCTTGGTAATGGTGCCACATGGGACCAGGAACATGAGTTACCAAGATAAAAGGAAAGGGTCGTTTAAATTCCAGGTCGACAGTGGATGTGGATGATACTTGAAAAAAGTCTTTATAGTGTTGTGTTTGGCCTGAATTTGGACACTCCAGTCCCAAGGTCGCTTAAAACTTTATGTCTCTTTGACCGATCACAAACTGAGAGGATTTCAAAATACACGTCTCTCCTGCGCCTAATCATCAATCAAGGCCAGACCATTTGGTGCTTTATTCCTATTTACTATTTGCCTCTAATGCACAAGTGGGCTGGAATGATTAACACACACACATAGTGAGTTAAACACACACACATAATAATAAAAATTAAAAAAAAAGTAATTCTATACATGCACGTAGCGCGATTAGCTAAACTATGCTTTATTTCTACGTTAATCTCCTGAAGGACACTTCTGATTTCTTGCTACTGAGGTCACAACTGGTTGAAACTGGTTCCACCGAAATTTGCTATAAAATGTACTTTGATTTTGGTCAGTGTAGATTCAGAGGGACTTCAATGCTCTGAGGCCCTGTGAATCTGCTGCTTCTTCTGCTGTCTGTGTCTGTGGGACGTCCTACATCTTTTTGGGGACTATCTCCAGATGAGACATCTCTCTTTCTCTCTCTCGGTGTTAAATAAAACTTTTAAAAATACTTTACGGTGTAATTCTGACCTCTCCTTAAAGACACGTCAACACTCGCCAACATCAATAGCAACATTATATTCTTGCCTTAAATGTAGCCCTCGATAAGTTAGCAGCTGCATCTATTGTTAGCATTACCTGCTAAGACGTAGGTCTCCAGCTACGTGCGCTATAAAGAAATAAATGCTTAAACACTGTTTGTTCCTAAATAAACAACACCAGCGCCTCGGTTGTCAAGACAACCACTACTAGGCTTCACATGTGCTGTTAAAAACATGCTGGACTCTATTTCCACAGATGACTACAAAGATACATTAGTCACGCCACTGTCTGTACATTAACGGACCCCACCGAGAACACGCTAATGGTTTCCTTACAACTCCAGTGGTATTAGAGAGCACTGTCTAATTGAGCAGACGTGCACTCCGGAGTGGAGAGCTCGAGTGAAATGCGTGGTATATACGCACTGTGAATCATTCTGATGTTGGAAGATGGCTTTGAATGAGCTGGAAAAAAATAGACTGTAGCTTTTCTGAAACAGTGCCTAAGTGCCCGAGTTCAGGCCCTGGGTGTTTGCAAGTGGAGGTGTTGACCAGACCCTCTACCGCAGCAGTCCTGTATGCCTGGTACGTACGTTAAGGGGAATTCTTAGTATTTTTGTATAAACACTGGACGCCATTCAGAGTGAACGGGACTGATGTAAATGTGTGTGATGAATGAACAGTGGTTATTATACACACTGGAGTCGAAATATTCAGAATTAACACACAGATATTCACGATTCTAAACGGTCAGTGAACCAATCAACGCCTGGGTTTTTAAATGTAATGATGATGATAAAACTAGCAAATCAAAAACACATGTTTCTCTATAGACCATTTTCTCTAAAACGTCCTACACGTGGCTCTTTAAAAGAAACAAAAATATTTCAGGGCGAATCCTTCTTAAATATACGGAAACACTGTCTTGGGCATGGAGCATCACATCGAAAACTATTTCATGAAATAAGTTTCTCTGAGGTCGTTTTTTAGAGCCATTAATCACTACAGACATCTGCTTCCGATCACCACTACTATGAACAGTGGTGGCCTAGTGGTTAGGATGCTGCCTTTGAGACCTGAAGGTCGTAGGTTCGAGTCCCGGCCCGGGCACTGCTGAGGTACCCTTGAGCAAGGTACTGTCCCACTACATTGCTCCCTGGGCGCTGTTGGTAGCTGCCCGCTGCTCCACGTGTGCACTTGTGATGGGTTAGGACCCTGTGATCAGAAGGTCACAGGTTCAAGTCCTGATCTTGACCTGGGAACCACTGAGGTATCGTTGAGCAAGGTTCCGCCACACTACACTGCTCACCAGGAGCTTCACACAGCCGCCCACTGCTCCATGTGTGCACGTGTGATGGGCTATGTTTTGTTGTGCTGCACTTTGTGTGATTGAGTGTGTTCACAATGACAAATAGTCATTTTTACCTTCACGTCTGATTCAGATAAGCACTCTAGAATGAAGCATCTCACATCAAAACACCTGGATTTCAAATTTGGCTCAGCTGTTGAAGTCAAAAACAAGGGTTTTTTTTTTCACTTTCAGGTTTACAAATTACAGTAGTTTATTTGTTGAGATTGTTTGAAAATGATTATAAATGATAACTGCTCATAATTCTATTATCAGCACATCTGTGCTAATAGACGGCTGTGCTTCAGGGATTTGTTTCCTTCTGTTGTTGTCTCTGGCATTTCCTCACAATGTCATGGCACACGGCGTGATGAGCGAGCAGAGGGTGTGGAATCCATGTCTTCGCCGAACAGCATGAGCTTAAACGACCTCGCACAGAGCCTCGCCTGATTAAAGTGGGACTCATTCAGACGCCTCTCGAGCCTCAAGACAATACGATAAGCAGTATGGTGCGAAACAAGTGAGAGGAGAAGGCAGGGTGGAGCGCGACAGGCCGAGAGAGTGTGCAGCACGTTTCCCTCCAGCAGGGGTCACTGTTCTATTGAAAACCAGAGGCAGTGAACATGGTGAGGGGGTAGAGATCTAGAGAGAGGATGAGAGGTGAATCTGACATAAAAAAAAAAAAAAAAGAGAGAAACACACTCAGCATGTACAAGACACTCAGCTGGACACTGGATAGTCCACATAACTAATTTTACCTTGATTTTAAAGGCAAAATCAAGTCTACACTGTTCATTTACACCTTTTCAAGCGATGACACCGTAGCTCACACTTTGCCACAATTTTGTTGGATTCTTTTTATAAAATTCAGAATTTTTCTTAAATTTGCACTCAATTATATGAATTATATGAAATGGAAACACTAAAAAACAAAGATTGTATTAGCTTTACACCTGACTGTAGCTTGAGCATCTTATTTTGGCCAATAACAGTCGTTCGATCGCAATGTTTTCTAACCTTCAGCTGAATCGCGACCTCCACACTGATGCACTGATGCATTTTTACACACCTATTACAGACCCAACCCACGAACTAATCCCCCCCCCACCCCCACCCCCCCAACGCTAATCAGTCCCTCTGTTTCTGTTTCCCTTTCCAACACACCCTCCACATCTGCCCGAGGCTTGTGCAGGCTAAACAGCACGGCTGAAGGGGCCGGTGGGTTTGGGAGAGCAGGTTTCGGGGATAAATAATTCACTCTGTGCACTGGAGCGCAGCTGTTCCGAGGGAAATGGCTGAACTGTGGCAGGCAGCGGAGAGAGCTGAGGCAGAGTGAAGCAGCATGGGCAGAAGACATCCTGCTTCACACTTTACAGGGACAAAACATGGCTGCACTCACGCAGCAGAGAAACGCTGCTAAACTCACTCAACCCAACGTGAGAACCGCATCAGGCCACACAGGGAGCACAGCACCCGGGAAAACATCGAGTGTATTCGTCTTCGTTATATATCAGCCACATCTGTAGCAGCATATGGTCAGTTCCACAGACAATTATGTCAATGTCTTTCATTGAAAGCACAAGAGCAACAGAAATCAATGGGCAGTATGATACAGATGTTCTGGTCAGTTGTTTGTTCAAGCGTATTTCGAGACCCTTCATCTTCCTGAAACATGAACTGAACTTAACTCAACCTGATGGTTCCACCACTGCCCTTGGTTTAGTTCCTTAGAACTTTTCAGTAGGACATTGGCTAGTTGCAGGCGGTTCTGTTGCACTAATGCACATTTGAAGACATTTTATGGATTTAAAGGTTTTAAATAAATGCAAGAATTTTACATGATTTGTACTTATTTCAGTGTTTAATAATAAAATCTCGTTTAATAGAGGCCTGTATTTGAAGAAAATGATGGGGTTGTTGGATAAAAAAATTGCAATATAAAATGCAAAAACAATAAAAAAGTAAATAAATAAATAAATAAATAAATAAATAAATAAATAATATATATATATATATATATATATATATCTTTTTTCTTGGTGTAGCCATTAAAGGGATAAGAACTGTCTCTCAAGCGAGACTTGCCCCACATATGTACATGATATAAGACCAAACAAGAATTTCTTTAAATTTGACACTTCAGACGTATATTAAGCACAGACCAGCAGCCAACACGAACTGTGAGAATAGCTTCGATGTGCCATGACAAATTCAAGTCTCTGGAACTGTGCTGAGGGAGGGCGCACCATAATCATAAGAGATTAATGTAGGGGTCACTTTAGTCACTGCTTCCACTGAAGCATCAGACAGCTGAGCAGTGTTGGTCAGTCTCCTGCCATCCCTGCCCCAATAAAGAGCCTCCTTTAAAGTAACTCTGATCTCTTTTCTCTGGTCATCATGATCCAAAATCAATGTCAGATGAACCCACTCAGCATGTTTATACACACACACCACAGGACAGTGTGTAGCAGGACACGATGTTAATTGCTCATTTGTCTCATGCAGTACAGAAATAGGCTAGTCTAAAAGGATCTGCGCTCAAATGTTCCTCCCCTCATTTATTCAGATGGTTCCGTTATTTTGTCACCTGTCTGAACATCAGTCTATTACTGCAACTGATCGAAATTTCAGAAACGTAACTTCAGAATTGGATTAAAAAAATGTTTTTACATATAAATAATAATAGTCTGCCATTCATTTCATCCATGCATTCATTTTCTAAACAGCTTCTTTCGTTTCGCGGAGAAGCTGGAGCCAATCCAAACTGACTGTGGGCCTAAGGCGGGGTTCACCCAGGACAAGAGGCCAACCCATTACAGGGCAACACATAGACAAACAGCCATTCACCCACACACTCACACCTACGGGCATTTTAGAAGAACCTGCTGCAGCCTTTGGACTGTGGGAGGAAACTGAAGAACCCAGAGGAAACACACGCCAACATGGGGAGAGCTTGCAAACTCTACACAGAAAGGCCCCAGTGGTTGACCTGGGGATTGAACCCAGGACCTTCTCGCTGTGAGGCAACAGCGCTAAACACTGCACCACCGTGCCGCCCCCCATTAATTTCATTCATCGATAAATTGGGTCTATACAATTGTTGGTTACAGTTCTAAAACACTTAAAAACTCACACACACACACACACACACACATGGTGGAGGTAGAGAAAACTGCTTAAACCCATTTATAGTAAAGGAGACGTTCAGATTAAATTGGAGTAAAAACGTGTGTAAGGTGCAGACTGATGTGTGTGTGCGGAAGGGACACTTTCCTGGAGGGCATGTGAACATACAGCGAGAGAAGCAGTTGTGTGTGTAAAACCAACTAATGAGAACACTAGAAAATAGAGCCATAGACACAGTGAAAGTGACTATTTGTCATTGTGAACACACTCAATTACACAACGAAATGTGACCTCTGCATTTGACCCATAACACATGCACTCGTGGAGCAGTGGGCAGCTATCAACAGCGCCCGGGGAGCAGTGTAGCAGGACATCATCTTGCTCAAGAGCACTTCAGTGGCCCAGGACTTGATCCTGTGACCTTTTGTTGAGAAGGGCAAAGTCCTGACCCCTAAGCCACCACTGCCCACTCAACAGAGCTCAACAGTTGGGTAAGCTCTGGCAAAAACCTCATGAATCCAGTGAGCTGGACCCATGGAACCGGCTGCGTTTCGATGTGAGCTGTTCGTCTCAGCAGGACGTTCTGCTCATTTATCTAATAGCCGGTGTTTATTCGCGAGTAGGGCAGTAAATCAGGAGTTTCCTCATGATTCGATTGGTCAATCGATACCTCAGGCTTTGCGGAGATGCGACTGGGTTGGATGTTGGGGTCTGCAGTCGGTATGAAATCTGTTAGACTTCCATCAGCTCACACATGCAAACAAACTACAATGTGAACAGTGTATTATTAAAGGTCAAAAACAGCAGTGTGGTCAAAAGCAAAGGCAGCTTCTCGGTACTAAACATCTTACAGTAACATCGATTTTTTATGGGTTACATCGATAATTTAATTTATAATTGTGTCGTTTTGTTCAATGTGTTGATACAGACTGATTCATTGTTACACCCCAACTCGTGACCCAGTCTGAACGGTTTATTACCATCACCTGTACTCAGTATACGTTTACTCATCCTGCTGGTAGAAAGAGAAAAATTGAGGCAGTGGTGGCAGGGGTGACCGTGTGACAAGCAGTAACCTCCCAAGTCCGTGGCCTGTTGTTAAAGCCACTCGCCTGTTTTATCTGAATTTTACGTTTTGCACATAAATACAATTTGCTTTACTGATGTGATTTTTTTAAATGAATCATAGAAATAATGGAGTAATAATCAACTATCACAATCACTAAAGTCCTACACTCTATAATGTAAAAGTGTACTGCCTGTACAAAATCGTCATCTACATTAGTGTTGTTCAGTGGTCACCCTGCTCCGGCAGCGCTGCCTTCCTACAGACTTCAGCTCCAATTCTAATCAACCCCGTCTGCTGCTTCTAATTACAGCCTTCAGAAGCCTCTGATTAGCTGTATGAGCTGTTAAATTTGGGATAGATGAAGGTAGATCTCCAGGGGAGGGCTGGTGACCGCTGGGGCAGTTTGATGGACACCACGGCCTAGATGAAAAAAATCAGATTCTTTATTTAAAGGACTAGTTCAGTCAAAAATCCTAATGCTACTAGCAATCAATGAAAGCGAATCGTCATGAATTAGCGTGAATCTAATTATACTGTGCTAACTGGTGACTATTAGCGTCTATGCATGGTTAGCAACAACAGATTGCAACAGTGATTTAAGGTTTAACTGACACACCATCACATTGTGGTTTGTCCATCAAATTGCACCTTTAGTGTCACAAACCATTAAAATACTGTTTTGTGCAAATATAAATAAAGGGGGTTGGGGGCTGTGTGTGGGGGGGGGTTACATAATCCCTGCATTTCTTATTTATTTGCCCAAATAAGATGTGTTACTGCCACAGGCCATTAACCCTTAACAGACCATTGCTTCAAAACCAAAAAGCTCCAGCCTGAAGTTGAACCGGACCCTCACACATTTTACTGCATTCGCTGGGGTTGCATAACCAGTGAGCAAGCCAGACCCAAAACAGAATCTTCACAAACATCCATAATTAAACTGAACCCACCCTTAAATCAAACACTGGTCAAGCAACACAACATTTATTTTCAGAGCACAGAAATGCGCAGCCAACACTGGCAGTGAGACACATGGCACTTCAAAAGAAATGTCTCCGAAGCAAAAATGTACTTCGTTCCATGTGCTGCAGTGATGCTGCACTCCAAGCGTTTCCTTTCCCTCCTCAAGCTGCTAGTCTATTTAAAATGCAGTCAGTAACAGATGGTACAGGCACAGTGGCGTTCTCCAGGTATGAGGCCGTCAGTACTCACAAAAGGACACTTCAGCCGTTCGTCTTGATTGTCCGTGTTTTCTTTATTTGTGCCTGTGGCACCAGAGTCTTCCCTGCTCCTTTTTAATGCCGTCACACTGAATTTAGGGAAACTGGAGGCAAGACCGTTAATAAGCAGCACCTCCAATGGAAACAAGAAGCCAACAGTACTAAGGCTTGAGCGACTGACCAAGTGGACAATTAAAATGACAGAAAACCATAAGTCTGTAGCTTTAGGGAGCACAAAAATCATACATGCGGCTTCTAATTCCTTTCCCTTTTCGTATATAAGCTCGAATATGTTTTCTGTGCAACAAAAACATCATTCTACAAAGGGTTAGGCCCAAAACTGAGGTCACACACACACAAACATTTTCCTTTACATGAACAGGTCTATAAATGACAACAGACTACGTTTAAGCTGTTCAAGGCAAATCTGGAAGCGTCTACATCAACGATGTCAAACTTTGGTCCTGGAGGGCCGGTGTCCTGGACAGACCACCCTGTGACACCCCTGGTCTATATAATACAGGTCTATATAATTTTTTGACTACTGTGGGAAAGTGAATGTGAGTGAGTAACATGTCATTGTGAACACACCAAACAAAATGTGACCTCTGCCATCCATGTAGGAGCAGTGGGCAGTGCCTGGGGAGCAGTGCTTGGGGACAGAACCTCGCTCACAGGCACTTCAGTGATACTTGTACCAGTCAGGTGACGGTGGCAACTCCCTAACGATTACACCACCCCTGCCCCAAGTGGAAATTCACAGATCTCCTCTCTTTAAATGTGAGATTTCTCCATGTATTGAAATTCTATTCCTCTCTTCTCTTCTTCAGAACTCTGCATTTCTGAGCACCGTGACATCTCCCCCCATAAGCTCGTCTCCTTACAGGCTCCTCTGTCATGTAAACACACCGATAAAGGGACCTTCATGTTCCCAAACATTTAGGAAAGGGCTGAGCAAGCACAGGAGCAGAACGGCTCTGATCTCAGCAGGGTTAACACTTCTCTAGCGCAGCTAAACCTGTCTAAATAAACTTTAAAGTGCACTAAAACAGCTGCCTCCGAAAGAACCCGGGATTTAACTGAACAAATCCATCAAATCTTTACCTAAATGTGTGGCAATAGTGGAGGAAAATCTGGCGTCGAATATTTCTTAAAAATGACTCTTACTAACAGGTCACTCTGAGTGTTGACGAGCAGAAAACAAGTTGTGAAATTTTGAACCTCTAAAAAAAAAAAAAAAAAAAAAAAAAAAAAAAGAAAAAAACACAGAAAATCCACCAATCCCGTGTCTGGAAAAAACACTTCACGCCATTTGATTAGCGTCATGCTTTATCAGGAGGGAGCTGTTACACTCGTATAAACTCCATTATCAGTACAGATATGATTATTAAAAAATGATAATACATAATAATGCTGTACTGATGATTAAGCTGCTGTAGACAACCTTGTTTCTTCACAGATGCAGGTTAGTCAGTATCAAATATGATGAAATTTTACACAACCTGCTACATTTCCATCGACTCTAAATAAACTGTGAACATTTTAGAATTAAAGGTCAAATACAGCAGTGTAGTCAGAGGTAAGAGCAGCGTCTCAGTACAAAACACTGCTCACAGTAAAATGGAGTAAAACACTGTGGCCTGAATTCACGCAGCACTTCGATACATCAGATGTATGCGGAGCTATTTTGGCCGATGCATCAATACTGATCGATTCACCCATTGAAATAATCCCACACTGCGGACATGTGTCTTGTTTCGGTCCTCCGTCTGCTTGCAAGCATCACTCAGTAGCTCGTGTGCACATGAGCAGCTGCTTCATGTTATCAGTATTCTCTGCTGATACTGATGCAGCAGCAGTCAAATACCAGAAAGAAGTTTACATTTGTGTAAGAATCCTCTTAGCCCCTCCCCCTTCCTATATTACGGTCAGGCAGTGATGACCGGGGGCAGGATAAGACAACGGTGCAGTTCACACAAAGCCTACATTCCCCCAAGCAAAATTCAGCACCACGTCCATCCCTGCTGTCCACTGTGAGCTCAGCACCAGCACCGTAGGGTGTAGATCCACAGCGCAACTGTTCCTCCAACATGCCAAAAACATATCATTCACATGCTAAAGACTATTTGGAAAATCTTTCTGGATCATCTGAAGCAAACACGCTCTCAAATGGTTTGTGGGTTTTCATGGTAACTGAGCACAGCCGCTGACCGCGGGAGCAGGAAGAACAGCACCAGAAAATGGACAGCCTCCAGCCTCCTGCACAGGAAGTCACTAGAGGGGAAGGGAACGAACATATGTCGCCGTATTGAGCAGGGTTTTCAGTTATGAAGCCATTTCATGACTAGAATATTTCTTCAGCGAACAGAGTAAGCATGTGACTCCGACTGACACTGTAATGTCGTGACAGACTACATAACCTCTGTTTTCGGTCTTGGCAGCGCGTTGCATCATAGTGACCCAAATCGCACGACTGTGTCTGGCAGGTGCTTTGTTCATTATTAGTGAGTGACAAGAATATTAATGATTCAAAGATCAAACGAACAACAGTCACAGTGTGAACAAATGAGCGGTGATATTCCAGTGCAGGGCTGCACGATATGGACAATATATCTGTATTGCGATTATATTGTGAGATATTGCCACTGCAGTTATGTTTTTTCATACATTTTAGGGTCCGTATCATGTTTCTGTCATGTACAGTCACACGCCTCCATCCATACAGTCCATATATGGACTTAAAAACAGCCGGTGATGGTCCATCAGTCCCACCTCTTCACCCATTCTGAGAACTTGATTGGTTAGAGGCTCATTTGGATATTGCAGCCTTGCAATATCAGTGTGGGGGAGTGGCCAAGTGGTTAGGACATTGCCCTAGTGAAGTAAAGATCGCAGGTTCGAGTCCTGGGCACCACTGAGGTACCCTTGTGCAAGGTACTGTCCCCCTACACTGCTGCCCGGGTGCTATTCATAGCTGCACGCTGCTCCACGTGTGCACGTGTGATGGGATAAATGCAGAGGTCACATTTCTGTGTGGTGCTTGTACACTTTCATTGTTTATCCTATATTGCGATAATGATGTGCAGATGATATATTGTGCAGCCCTAGTACTGGGGTATATGTTCTATATGTCCTGGAAGGCCGGTGTCCAGCACAGTGTGATGACTTCCCTCCTCAAACACTCTGGTTTCAACTCATCTGTTAATCTGTTGGCAGATTTAGTTTGTCTTCGACTTCGAGAATTAACAAACCTTGCTGGACACTGGCTTTCCAACACAGCTCCCAGCTTTTCCAGTAGCACTACGTCCGTTGGAGCAAATATTACTGCCAATCGAAGCAGAAACAAACATCAAATACCAAATAATTTTTATACAATTTTCTACATTCAGGGCTCTTTAATGAACAGAACCAGGAGGAAAAAGAAGGAAAACAAACCCAACCGTTTTATCAGAGCCTGGGAAAGCAAAACACCACACAAAGCAGGAGCAGCAAGCTGTGTATGTGTGTTCGTCACTTCTGACTCAATCCCCCACCGAACCCCTTTGAGCAGCAAAACACACTTACACATTACCTCTGTTTGTTTCTTACTCATAACCTTCTACTGCTCGTCTGACGGGAAGACAGTCTGGCCATATCCTGCCAGTGTGAAACAGCTCAATTTCCCTCGGAGTGATAAAAGGACAAGATCGCTGGCATCTGACAGCTGGTGATTTAGTTTGCTGTCAAAAATCCGGGACAAAAATGATGAGCTAAAAAGTCGAAGGGGGGACGGCAGCATGGGTCGGTGCGTGTCTGTGTGTGCGTTTTTTGAGGACACCCAGAGGTCTGCCAAATGCCAATGTGTCCATCTTACTTATAATCCACCTCTGTAGCTTAGGATCACTTAAACACTGTGCTAGCAGGAGGCTAAGCTAGCTAAGCTTGGCTCTGTATCACTGCTTCACAGCTTTGAGTATTTGGCATGCGCTAATCGTGGCTGAACCGACACAGCGCAGGGTGTCTATTGGGCAGGAAAGCCAGTTAGAAGTGAGCAGGCAAAACGCATGTCTCTCCATGAGAAAAAGGCTTTGAAGTGTCGTCAGGCACTTCGCGATGATTAAGGGGATTTGACGGGAATTTAATTAAATACTGAGCCAGCGCGGCAAACAATGTCTAAGAAATACGTTTACACAAGATTTCTCCAACCCAGTTTTCAATATGCACGGAATAAAGTGGTGGGGCTTTAATGGAAGAAACAGCTACTACACTACAGCGTCTCTGTTCACCATAACCACAACCTTACCTCCACAAATATGAAGCATGGGATGATGGAGTAGCTACGCTGTGTGTTGTCTGATGCCATTTCCACAGCTTGGTCACAGTCCCGTCGTTGACAGTCTGAGGAAGAAAAAGTGAAAAACAGTTAAACTGGTGCTTCCAAATACGTCATCGTCATGATTTTTATCGTGAGTTTATACGTCATGGAGTACTGCAACTTCATGCTAAAATAAACCTGACATAAAATATATGTTCAAAAGTATCCAGACACCCCTATAATTAGTGAATTCAACTACTGGTGCAGCCATTGACTGACACAGGCATCCAATTACACAGACACAGTTAGTAGAATATCCACAGAAGAGCATTGGGAATAGAATAAGATGCTCATGAGTTTAAGGTGGTGACAAAAAAAAATATTCATAACTTTGGATGAGATATATATATGAGCATCACTGACTACTTTCCACTATAGCGTAGCTCCAACCCTGTGTGCGCGAGTTTCAGTTGCTAAACAGTGAAGGTTCTAACTTGTTCAAACTCCTGAAGTAACCACATTAATGACGATAATCCCAAAATCTTCACACTCTCAGCCTTTGTTTAGTTAAGGTTTTTAATTCACACTCAGCCCATAAGAAACTTGCACACTAAAATGACGAACACGGCGATACACTCAAGAGCATAACACATGCAGCAGAAAAATGCAGAACTCAAACCTTTGTCTTGCAGCACTGTGTAACAAACTTGGTCATTCTGCACAGCTTTCATATGCATGACACACATCAAAGCAATACCAATACCAGCCAGTGTTAGACTAATGAACAGTTCAGTAGTTTCATAGAGGTTTCAGATAAATATGTGTGAAATAAAACTGAAATTAAGCAACGCTAGAGTCATAAACCCATTAGTGGTGTTGGTGTAATGATTAGGCAGTTGGCCCTGCAACCTGTAGGTCGCCGGTTCAAATCCCAGACCAGTATAATACCACTGACGTACCCATGAGTACGGTACCGCCCCCAGCACTGCTCTCCAAGGTGTTGCCCACTGCTCCTGTGGTGGCCTAGTGGTTAGGACACTGCCTTTGAGACCTGAAGGTCTCAGGTTCGAGTCCCAGCCCGGCACCACTGAGGTACCCTTGAGCAAGGTACCGTCCTGCTACACTGCTCCCCGGGCGCTGTTGATAGCTGCCCGCTG
>JBBPDA010000037.1:3099703-3118118 GCA_037974385.1 Arnoldichthys spilopterus
GAGAGAGAGAGAGAGAGAGAGAGAGAGAGAGAGAGAGAGAGAGAGAGAGAGAGAGAGAAAGAGAAAGAGAGAGCGAGAGAGAGAGAGAGAGAGCGAGAGAGAGCGAGAGAGAGAAAGAGAAAGAGAGAGCGAGAGAGAGAGAAAGAGAGAGCGAGAGAAAGAGAGAAAGAGAGAGAGAGAGAGAGAGAGAGAGAGAGCGAGCGAGAGAGAGAGCGAATGAGTTCTGCCTCTGTCATTAATCATCCAGTGTCTAGTCTATTTGGCACTGGACTTCACACCTGACGAACATCAGATTTCACAGGCTTTATCACATTCCCAATACAGCTAGGGTTTTCATTACAGCTGAAAAGCTCAACCACCGGGGATCTGCCAATACATAAACATGCTCCTCCAACACTGTCGGCGCATAATGTCAGCGTAGTGTCAGTTTCGACAAGGAAAACAGTCACCGACCCATAACACTGTCAGGTATCAGCTCCAGACAGTTGACTTCTTTAAGGCAAAAGGTACGAGGAAGCTGGGTTCTATCTGAGGTAAGAGCTATGTCTTCGTGATGAGTAATTAGTGATCAGGTCCACTCCATGTGCCCTCTGCGCTTTAGCTTTTTCATTACTGAAACCTGGCTCAAGGCCAATAAACTAAAGAATGACCAAACTGAAACACATGTATAAAGTTATTACTCAACACATGATAGTCATGATTAATCAATTAGACTCAATTACCCAATTAAATACGCATCGATTAAAATGTACTTTCTCAATGAATCAATAATGAAATGTTGGCAGTAATTAAAGCAAAACACATGATTAAATTGTTGCTGTTAATAACTGATCTGTGTTAAAACTCAGACTAACTGACATCATCATTAGTAGTTTCCTCAATGGCTAATCAGGGGCCTCCTTATGTTAATGCTGACACCATGATGTTGGGCCAATATCCTAGACATGGACCAAGTCTAGTCTTGAACTTAACAGTATCACCAGCTGTGATTCCCCTTTGGAACTCATTTCAGTCTACTTTTGGATCAACATAGTGCTAGGGAATTGCCCCACAGGGTTGAAATGGTGTAGCATAGTCTAGAGCATGGAGTAATTCCCCTGCCCTCCAGGCAGCAGGCAGGGCTACACTACACTACATCAGTAAGAGTTTAAAACAACCAAAGCTACACTCACCTGCAGCTGTGACACGATTCATACTGTAAGTCAATCTGGATAAGAACATCTGCCAAATGAGTTTGATGACAGCAACTTTCATGGCTACACAAACAAACCTGATTTCCATCATTTATGGAATGGCATTTATTTAATGAACCCGTGGAGGTGAAAATCATAAACAACACCTTGCTGTTGATCCTCTGCGGTTCCTTTTTAAATAAAGATAAAAAATGATCCAGACTCAATTGTAGCCTCCTTAGAAGTTAAAATGGAAGTGATGTTCCCTGAGCTCTGACCCAAGTATGCAAATGGTACACAAATCAGCCATAACATTAACACCACCTCTGATACTGAGTGTGTCCCCCTCATGCTGCTGAACAGCTCTGACTGTGCTGCACTGTGTTCTGACAGAAGCTCTTCTGGAGGACTGGACCAGACAAGCGAGTCTTCATGCCCCATGTGTATCAGCGAGCCTTGGGTGCCCATGACCCATGATTTTCCTTCCTTGGATCACTTTTGGTAGTCAGTAACTACTACACACCTGGAACACTCCACAAGGCCTGCTGTTCTGGAGATCCTCTTGATTCAGTGGTCTGGCCTTCACAATGTTATCCTTGTTAAAGTGGCTCAGCGCCTTACAATCCCCCATTTTTCCTGCTTCCACCACATCAGCTTCAAGAACTGACTGTTTACTTGCTGCCCCCTGACATGTGCCACTGTAACGAGATGATCGATAGTGATCCATTTCTGGTGCTTCTTTTGGATCAAGTCACTTCTTACTTGGGAAGGTTTCGTACTTTAGCATCCACTTAGAGGAATGATTCAGTACTGCTGTGACTCTGACTGATAAGTTGCATGTTCAGCTGCAAGTTTTCCTCATATGATCCACTGTTTCAATACAACCAACATTCAGGAGAAGCAGAGCAGTTAAAAAAACAGTCAGAGCTTTATGAATGCCAGTGCAATACCAATAGATGGTGAATCACATTTCCCCACTGTTCTCCCTCCTGCTGTCTGGAAGAAGGCACCATAGCTTTTGGGACTTCACTACCAGAACATGCAATAGTTTCATCCCTCAAGCAATAAGACTCCAACACTTAGGGACTGACTTAATACACAAAACACACGCCCTCCTACTTAACTAGTCCATATCTCTATATTCATTATTGATACTTAACATCATGCTGCTTCCCTCTCCCAACTGCCCGTGTCATGTTTACATCTGCTCTTCTTCCCAACATTGCTGCATCTTTGCACGACCTGCAACTTTGCACCTGGTAGATCCATAACTGCAGACTGGTTCTTGCTGCAAGGTCTTCGTTTGCACTGGCCTGCACATGTTTGCACAGGCTGCACTTTATGTTATATGTGTTTTCTTTCTTTCTGCTTCAATGTAGCATCGTGGTCCTGGAGGAACATTTCTCTACATACCGTGTTGACCGTATATGGCTGAAATGACGACTCAACTCGGAATTACACAAATTAAACTTTTAAAAATTGACATTTTAAACCCAATCAGTATTTAAATGGATGGGACATGGAGGAAGACACCACAGATGTGAATTTTACCCCTAATGGTACATCGATTTCTTATATGTCACAAGCAAGAATGGTAAACATTAAAATGCAGAACAGTACGGCCCTTTATCCTCAAATCGCAGTTTCCCGTCCTGATTTTATGATAAAGTTCTAAGGGGTCGGGCTGCAGTGATAGCTGAAGGTTACTGCTGAAGAAAATGTCTATTCCCTTCGGTTACATACTTTACAATCAATATGGCTTTATTTGTACCAGTCATAGACTGATTTGCTGTGTAACACAGACCAAGCACAGGCACAGCTTTTTGACTAAAAGCGAGGATCATATGCCCCATGCTTGACCTACTCTGAATGCCTACACCCCTTAGAATTAATGGCTAAGCAGTACTGCTCGCGGGGTTTCCAGCTCTAACACAGTCATTTGAACCTATTTGTCTTATTTATGAGCTGATGAGAAGGGGAAACACTTAAGTGTACACGACTGGAGGGGAGAAGAGTGGTGCTAGGGGATCCAGGACCAGGACTAGGACCAGGACCGGGCAGGTTCGACCAAACGCCTCCTTGGTTTTATTGCTTCTCGTAAATATCCTGAGGATGGTCCTTCTCATGCAGTAAGCAGCAGCACCCCGTGGCCATCATGTGGGCTGTACAATGCATTAAGCAGCCTCCTCCACCGTGGAGGGTGAGCATCAAGGCTCAGGCAGCGTGGACAAGGTAGCTAGCGCCCAAACGCCCTCGGTTTAGAGCAAACGCAGGTAACAAATACTTCACAAGATGGAAAAGAGTGCCTCTGAGGAGAAAGAGAGACCCAGAAACTGCGCTAAAAAAAACATCCAGCCACTAGCAGGGCGTCTGAAGTTCGCCTGTCTCTTGTTCGCATTTTGCGTTCCACCTTAAATGGTGCAGCAGTTACATATGAACCCGCTGCAGCATTTAAGGTGGAACGGAAAACGCGAACATGAGACAAGTGAACGGGAAGCAAACTCCATCCCCGTCGGCGCGTAGATAGTGTTTGCGCTTCTCTTGTGTTGCTTTATTTGCAGGAAACCCTGTCGAACACGACTTAAATCCGTCTCCGAGAGAAAACCTGTGCACACACGCGCCCGACTCTGACCGTCTTCCCTGAAAGAAGCGCGGGGAGGGGGGGGCTTCACTTGTCGCCCTTTACAAACGAAGTACCCGTCCCCAACAGCCCGTTTAAACGCCCGATAATGTCTTCTCTTGTGCCCTGGCTTATCCAAACTTCTCCTCGACCCCTTAAAACCGCTAGCATCCGCACACACACAATGGCAGGTTGTAGCGTGACGGTAACTACAACAACGCTCGCTCCCGTCAGCCTCCTCCTCCTCACAACTTACCGCTGCAGTTGACGGAGGCTACACTCCGGGAAGGGATGAAAACCCATCGAATGACGGTGAGAAATAAACGTGTCGGTCAGGCTAGTCCATCAGCCACTTCTCGCTCGCTTACGTCGCGCCGCTGTACGCGCCTCCGCGCTGGGGTGTCCGTGATTAACGTTAGTGGCTATCGCGAATGCTAAACGACTCGATTCGGGCGTTCAGGAGGGGGCGGGGTTCGCTTGTTTTTTTCCCCACCCGTATTCAGGAACGCCCCGTCTCCTTGCCGTTCTTGAGCCATCGATTGGCTAATATTGTAGCGTGTCTCTTGCTAGGATTGGCTAGCAGATCCTATTCGCATGCTGTCCGCCAATTGCCAATCGTAAAATAGTAGCCAATCCTGAAAGAGGAAGGCTGGATTCCCCCCCCCCTCCCGAATACAAGTGGGGAAACAAATATCGCACACTCGTGTAAAGTTTGTATTCCCGTCTTGGTGGGTTCCTTTATGGTGTATTATAGTCTCATGTAAATGATGTTATTCTGCTGCTTAACTGGACTGTTAACCACGTTATTCGTTACAATTATTTTCTTATTAATTTACTTGGGGGGGGGGGTGTAGGCATCGTAGTCGGGACCTGCCCAGTGTCCGTCCGGCCCTGTTAATGTGCTGGGAACTCTGGGTCCCAACAAAGAGCGAAATACAAAGCACACACACGCCGACAGGCAACTGTGCGTGTGCGTCCGCACGCAGTGCTCACTCACGCGTGAAAGGGGATACAAAACAAAATCAGAGCAACGGCCTGAGGAAGCTGAGCCACACAGGGGGAATAAACGGGACAGGGACTGGTCTCCTCGGTGTATATCGTCCAGCGCTAACGAAGCTGCCCGTGGAGGAAAGGATCCACCAGTGACCCAGCGCGCGCGCTTTTTTTTAGGGGGGGGGGGGCGCTCTCGCTCAATTTGTGCGTGATCTGGGTTCAAAACGAACCCTCGCTCGTCATTAGAGCCTATTCTGGTGAGCGCGCGCTGTCAGCCGCGTTAATTCGTGCCGTTTGCTCGCGGATGGGAGGACAAAGGAAGTGAAGGAATGCAGAATAACGCGTGTTGCTCTCTGGGCAAGACCCCCCCAAACCACCTCCTCCTTCGCTTCTCCGTTCATTGGCTCTTTAAAGGGAGCTCCTCCCCTATGCATAACCATTAACCAAGCCTGCTTATACACCGATCAGCCATAACATTAGTACCACTGACCGGCGAAGTGAATAACATTGATTATCTAATTAATTATTTAAAGTGGCACGTGTCAGGCAGGTGGAATATATTAGGCATCGGGTAAACAGTCAGTTCTTGAAGGTGATGTGCTGGAAGCATAAAAATTGGGGCAGCGTAAGGATCTAAGCCACTTTGACAAGGACCTTATTGTGATGACTAGACGACTGAGTCTGAGCATCTTCAAAACGGCAGGTCCAGCTTTACAGTAGTTACCCAAAGTGATCCAAGGAAGAATCACTGACAGGGTCATGGGCACTCAAGACTCACTGATGCGTATGAGGAGTGAAGGCTAGCTCATCTGGTCTGATCCCACAGAAGAGCTACTGTGGTTTAAAAAGTGAACGCTGACTCTGATAGAAAGGGGTCAGAACACACAGCGCACCACACTCAGGGGTGCTTCAGCTACGCAAGGGACCTACTCAATACTAGGCAGGTGGTGTTAATGTTATGGCTGATCTTTGTATCCCAATATGTTTCCAAAAGTTTCCAAACACCCCTTTATTAGTAATCGGTGAATTAGTGAATTTACTCACATTAAGCTGCTCCTGGCGCTGACACAGGTGTTTACAGCTAATCAGAGTTTCTGTATCCTCCATAGCGCAGCCACTGGAGACCCAGGGTCACTATCCCCAATGACAAGCACCTATAAGTCTATAGCCCCCAGCAATGGGCTGTGGAGCAGTGGGGCTCCCTTCTCTGGAGTGATGGAGCTCCTTTGACATGAGTTGGAGTGTTGTTTGTGATCCAGAACTAATCAACCAAGGAAGGTCAGTAGCTGGCCTCACTAATGCTTGTGCCACTTTACATCTAGTGTCCTTCAGCCTGCAGCAAAGGGGAAACAAATTTCCATTGAAAAGTACTGATTTCAGTAGAGAGGCAGCACGGTGGTGCAGTGGTTAGCGCGGTCGCCTCACAGCAAGAAGGTCCTGGGTTTGATCCCCAGGTCGGCCATGGGTGCCTTTCTGTGCGGAGTTTGCAAGCTCTCCCTGTGTTCGTGTGGGTTCCTCCAAGTTCTCCGATTTCCTCTCACTGTCCAAAGGCTGCAGTAGCTTAATTGGATGCTCTAAACTGGCCGTAGGTGTGAATGTGTGTATGAATGGTTGTCTGTCTATGTGTTGCCCTGCGATGGGTTGGCCTCCTGTCCTGGGCATACCCTGCCTTAGGCCCGCAGTCAGCTGAAACGGAAGAAGCAGTTTAAAAAATGGATGGATGGATGGATGATTTCAGTAGATACATTGGAAGAGCAGGTCTCCACACACTTTTGGACAATGTCAAAAAAGGCCCATTTAAAAGCTCTGTTTAAGATGCATCTTCCATTTAAATTCATTTAGTAATGGAATTATGAACTGTGCATGAGCAGTTTAGTATGTGTAGCTCAAGCATAGGCCTAAGAAACAGACCACTCATTGTGAAGAGGAGTAGCCCAGCTGCTGATTAGTACACGTAAGCCGAGTCCAAAGGAAATGTCTTTTCTTTTTCCCGGGATGTTCACGGTCACTGCAGGAGGAAAAAAATCAAAGGCTCACACAGATTTATCCTCTGCCGGCCACACTTCTATAGAACATGACTCTTGATATGATGGGAATTGTACATTTTAATTATCCTGCTACATCATATGTATGCTTTTACTGCAGGATGGATATAAATGGTAGGTCATTTGAAGCTAACTAAATTCACTGAACAATATCATTACTCAGTTTGTCCATTACACTTTGCCAAGGTCAGGCCCAGTGCAGCTGAAAAGGCACAGTTGTTAGCTAATGGAACAGGCCAAACTGAAAGAAAAGCTTATTGATATATTTCAGAATGACCGTATTACATTTATACAGACGCTTCTGAAGATGAGTTGCTCTTATAGAGGGAAAAAAAACCTTTCAGAACTAAAAGTTCTGCCTTTTATCATTGTTTTGTAAGGAACTCACATTATACTGAGTGATTATATGAAGCTTATATCTTTGCATTTGCATTCTGGGTGGAGATTATGGTGCTAAAATGATGGCATTATATATGCAAATCCAAACAAATACATTCTAATCCAAATCAGTTTACTTCTCATTAAAGTGAGCAACCGGAGTACACTGAAGCATGGCTAATACTTTGTGTTCTCTCAGCTCCATCAGTAATTGTTGAGTTAAAGAGTTATGGTTGAAAGAGAATGCATGTAGCTCTTGCCCATTTTGCTCATCCTTCATGATACAATTAGATCATTCCTGTAGACCCAGGGCCATGCAGAGACCTTTAAATGGGCAGGTACTTGACTGTAGGATCCTTGTCTCATTGCGACAACAAAATAAGCCAATTTTTTGTCGAACAGGGGAGAGGGGGTCGGTCATTGCTGTTGAACAAATTCGAAGGAGTGTAGTGGGGTTTGGGGTGGACACAATTTTTTTGTCGACTGGGCATGATGGGGTGGGGATGGGACCAAGCCAGCATTTTTGTAAAAGAGGACACTGTGGCCAAAGGGGCATCTAAAGGACCCCCCACCTGCACATGCACGATGAGAATGCAAAAATGCCCTCAATACATTCATTCACAATTCTTTCATTTTTTTCTTCTCTATCGAATGGAATGTTGTGAACAGTCCAGTTATTGAGTCAACACAATCACACATATTTTGATCTGTGATGTTAGACTGGTGTACAAGTGTGCACAAGAGAATGTTGAATTAAATCAAGAAAGTGCCAAATAACAGAATTACCTGAAGGAGGAATAGATGAAAAATAATTGAATAAACAAACAAATAAAACAAATAAATAAGATAAAAAATGAACAAAAAGATCAATTAATTGCCAAATGCATGTATACACAAAGAGATCCTGTTTGCAGGGGTCTGATACATTTATTGCTGGATTATGGTGAATAAACATATAATTTAATATTTTTAAGCTCTTTTGCATTTCATTAGGCCCAATGAACATGCAAAGAGTCTTTATTCATGTAAACGTGGTGAATAGCGAGTAAGTTCTGCCTATACAATATTTTTTTTCATTATAAACGCCACCACTGCTGGAATGTTTTCCCATGTTGACTCTTTCTGTGTTGAACCAGGCACTGTAACAAGGGTCACTGCCCTCAGGAACTGACCAAGAGCAGCGGATCAGTGCTTGGGTCAATTCAGGCTTGGGCTTTCCCAGGCTTGGCTAGGCTCCAGAAACCTGTTTATTTGATACTAAAATCATTTATTTACATATTTAAATGGAGAATGGGTTTTATGGACATTAGTCTCAGTACAGTTTGATTTCAAAGACTACACTACGTTCGCTCTTGAGTATTGTAAGAGTTAAAGTAGATGCACACTGCCAAAATCAAAATCGTTGCAAGTGAAATAATGTCATATCCAGGCAACACATATTTTTCTCTCTGTTAAGATTGTGTCTAATCAAGCACTGTGTGAGTGTAAGATCATTTATTATGACTTACTTTCATCAGTCTTCAGAGGTGTCTTTTAGTTTCAAGTCATTTACAGAAAGAATACAGTTTATTGAAATGAGATTTTAAGGCTTATATTAAGCAAAAATTATTTGCCAATGAGGGAAGGAAAAGGTACTAGGTAAGATTTTGTAAAATGAGCAAGAATATGTAGGTCTCCACACCAGCCTTATAGTAAATGTGTTAATATATCATTTCAGACTGACTACATACCTCCAATGATCTTTTCCCATGAACGATAATAAGACATAGAGACTCAGTAAGTAGAAGGTCCTGGGTTTGATCCCCGGGTCGGTCACAGGTGCCTCTCTGTGTGGAGTTTGTAAGCTCTCCCCATTCAATTCTCTAAATTGCCTGTAGGAGTGAATGTGTGTATGAGTGGTTGTCTGTCTATGTGCCCTGCAATGGGTTGGCCTCCTGTCCTGGGTAAACCCCGCCTAAGGCCTGCAGTCAGCTGGGATTGGCTCCAGTTTCCCGGAAAACAGATGGATAGACTCAGTAAGTGTGTCTCTGCGTTAGACTTAACCAGTCAGCCAAAACATTACGCACTTTATTTCGTTACACCAGTTATTTCTTTACAGTGACACCTGTCGGGGCTGGGATATATTAGACAGCAAGTGAACATATAATTTAATATTTTTAAGCTCTTTTGCATTTCATTAGGCCCAATGAACATGCAAAGAGTCTTTATTCATGTAAACGTGGTGAATAGCGAGTAAGTTCTGCCTATACAATATTTTTTTTCATTATAAACGCCACCACTGCTGGAATGTTTTCCCATGTTGACTCTTTCTGTGTTGAACCAGGCACTGTAACAAGGGTCACTGCCCTCAGGAACTGACCAAGAGCAGCGGATCAGTGCTTGGGTCAATTCAGGCTTGGGCTTTCCCAGGCTTGGCTAGGCTCCAGAAACCTGTTTATTTGATACTAAAATCATTTATTTACATATTTAAATGGAGAATGGGTTTTATGGACATTAGTCTCAGTACAGTTTGATTTCAAAGACTACACTACGTTCGCTCTTGAGTATTGTAAGAGTTAAAGTAGATGCACACTGCCAAAATCAAAATCGTTGCAAGTGAAATAATGTCATATCCAGGCAACACATATTTTTCTCTCTGTTAAGATTGTGTCTAATCAAGCACTGTGTGAGTGTAAGATCATTTATTATGACTTACTTTCATCAGTCTTCAGAGGTGTCTTTTAGTTTCAAGTCATTTACAGAAAGAATACAGTTTATTGAAATGAGATTTTAAGGCTTATATTAAGCAAAAATTATTTGCCAATGAGGGAAGGAAAAGGTACTAGGTAAGATTTTGTAAAATGAGCAAGAATATGTAGGTCTCCACACCAGCCTTATAGTAAATGTGTTAATATATCATTTCAGACTGACTACATACCTCCAATGATCTTTTCCCATGAACGATAATAAGACATAGAGACTCAGTAAGTAGAAGGTCCTGGGTTTGATCCCCGGGTCGGTCACAGGTGCCTCTCTGTGTGGAGTTTGTAAGCTCTCCCCATTCAATTCTCTAAATTGCCTGTAGGAGTGAATGTGTGTATGAGTGGTTGTCTGTCTATGTGCCCTGCAATGGGTTGGCCTCCTGTCCTGGGTAAACCCCGCCTAAGGCCTGCAGTCAGCTGGGATTGGCTCCAGTTTCCCGGAAAACAGATGGATAGACTCAGTAAGTGTGTCTCTGCGTTAGACTTAACCAGTCAGCCAAAACATTACGCACTTTATTTCGTTACACCAGTTATTTCTTTACAGTGACACCTGTCGGGGCTGGGATATATTAGACAGCAAGTGAACAGTGAACAAGTCAGTTCTTAAAGGTGGAAAAATGGTGAGCATAAGGATCTGAGCCACTTTGACCAAGGCCTTATTGTGATGAGTGAGTCAGAGCATCTCCAAAACAGCAGGTCTTGTGGAGGGTTCCGGGAATACAGTAGTTTGTACCTACCAAAAGTGATCCAATGAAGGACAACTTGTGAATTGGTGACAGAGTCACGATGCATGCAGAGAGTAAGAGCTAGCCTGTATGGTCCGATGCCACAGAAGAGTGAACACTGACTCTGATAGAAAGGGGTCAGAACACACAGTGCACCACAGTCGGAGCTGTTTCAACAGCATGAGGGGAACCCACGCAATATTAAGCCGGTGGTGTTAATGTTATGGCTGATCATTGTATATCTGCTGAGACTGTAAGTGTTTTCATACTCGTTTTGCAATATATAGGGTGAAGAATGTATTGCTTATTTCATACATTTTACCCAGTTCATTTTGCTTTGGCAGATTTGTTTACTTTGTATAAGCTTTTTCCTTTACATTTCCCAATACATTTTTCTATTGTTTGTGATTGGCTTTTCAGCAGAAAGCCAGTAATCAAGTCTACACTCAGTCCAGTTATTATTGATTTAGATATTCAGTTTCTACCATGTGGAACCAAGTGGTTCTTGTGCTGAGGGGGTTGCCATGGCAATGTAAGCCGGCATGGACAGGGGTATCGCAGGCCCCAGTTCGAAATCAATGCGCCGACGGTTTTGGCTGAGCCAATATTTTGCAAATGAGGCTCTGGAGAGACAGGCCAGTCAGGACAATAGGGATTGTTTCACACACACTTTCTCCTCCTCTCTAGGTCTATATTTAGGATTCTGTATGCTTTGTTTGATTAGCTCCATCTTTTTCATGTCGCCTTCCTTTCCTGAGAGTTTTTCTGCATCGGCCCATCTGGGCTCCCCGCCTGCCTAAAGGGACAGGGACAAAATGACTGTTTCTTATGTATTAACACAAATGAGATAAAAATTTAATGCAGATCTCATTTCACTCAGTACATATACTAGTGATAAAGATCTGAGCAGGTAATGAATGATCATTTTATTGTTGAACACAGGCTACAAGTGGGAGTAAATGTTTAAGCAAGTTTAGACATAAGATTCATCACTAAACATCTAGATATTATCAGTCTTAAATGTAATACGTCTGATGAGGCAAACGATCAGATAAAAAAGGCCTAGTAAAAAAACAGAGACACACCAAGAGAGATCATTGAAATGTCTCCATGGAAAGTAAATTTGCCATGGAAATAAGTGACCTTTCCCATGATGAGAATAATAAACAAAGCCCTGTGTGCCTAAAATAGGGCTTCCTGAGTCTGAAATGACAAGATCGTGTGAAAAGAGGAGAAAAACAAATACCAAGCGAGGGAAGAGTGGATGAAGAGTACTGAGAGAGACAAGATGGCAGAGGCTGTCTTTTTCTCACTGCTTCTTTCTGTCACATTTTAGGAAGGCATATGCAAATATAATGGCATAAAAATAAAGCCACATTCATACAGTTTATGCAGTCGACCTGCTCCCACATGCGAGCTAGCAAAAGACATTTGGTTTGTCAGTTTTGCACTTGCAAATTTTTACAGTTTTGCTAATGTAGTTAAGTAATGTGAGCTTTTAGCTGCAGGTTCAGTATCATTAATTCATTTAATGAATTAAAGCTTTTCTTGCCTCAAACTAGACTGAGTTGCTAAAACACATTTCAAATAAAGATTTTACCAATTTTGCATAATTTAAGAGTTATGGTGTAAACAAACTCATTCAGAGTGTGTTGATGCGAAATGGTGCATTGCAGAGAAATGTACAAGCTCAGCCTTCTTTACAGTGGTGGTGACCGGAAACCTGGGGAGCTGAGGTTTACATTGCAAATAAAGTGGTTTTGTGTACTAAGCAGAATGATCACTGAGCCTTACAGGTCTTCAGAGTAGTTATATGTCGTAGGCATTATATTTATACCCTATAAGAACCTCTCAGCTATGAATCTATTTAGAATACATTAGATCAAAATCTTGCATCACAACTAACCATAACAATGTCTCAGGCATCAGGGAGTGTCTGTGACCATCTCACAGTAACTTTGCATTAGGGGGCTTTTAGAAGCTTTAAACTCTTTGTCTTATTTCTATTACCACTACTGTGAACAATTCTGACTTGAGAGGTTTCTGTAGAAAAATGTTGAAAAAACAATGAATTTTATCTTTAAATAATCTCAAATATGCTGCATTAGCTTGTTGTTTAAAGGGCTTCTGCAAGTCCGGTCCTGGAGGGCCAGTGTCCAGCACAGTTTGATGACTTCCCTGTTCAAACACACCTGGTTCAACTCATCTGTTAATGCCAGGTTTAGGGAGTGTGTATGAGGAGGGAAATCATCAAACTGTGCCTGACACCCACTCTCCAGGACCAGAGTTGGGGAACCCTGCAGTATGACATAGTATTACACTAGGTAACAGTTCAAATCAGCTTTATTTTATTTCTGTTCCTGTGTACAAAGCGTGTTTCCCGATCCCTTATGCCTAAAATAAATAGGAAATGGCTTTCACAGAAAACTTTGCTTCTGTGCTCAGGACAATGACATTTTGAAATGTATCTGTTTTCAAGAACATTCCCCATTCATTCTAAATGCAAAGTAGACTTGCAGAACATTTTCAAGATTTTCTAGAACTTTCTGCAATCTATTATAACTTTCTGGGACTGTACAGAAAATAAAAACATTTTGCCACTATAAATATGACATTGTTGTGGGCTGTGGTCATAAAACCAAAGTTAGTGATGAATAGAGCCATTTTTATATAGGATTTAGACACACGCAGTTAAAATATAACACTTAGAAACCAGTAACAACAGTTGTGTAACATTATGTAATCTATTAAAATGGACAAAAGTATGTGGCATAATTATAATAATTGTGAACAGTAGCTGCAGCCATCTAGTAGCCTGACTTTTGTCCATTTTATAGATTCAAGTGTCAGAAATAAGATTTCTTTTCTTTGAGGCAATAACCTAAAACTGTCAAATCACCACCATGGTTGATCCAGACCTAGACCCAATGTCCAGGTTACAGTATCACGGATATTCTACCAATGAAATGCCTTACTTCTATTTTACAGAAAACATTTTATTTCAGATAATTTTCATTTTTCAAATGTAAACCTGACCTTTTCACAATGTGGTTTTACAATAAACATGGGAATGTGACGAGGCAGGATTTATTGCCATGAGAAATGCTTTAATCCATCAGTTCCACAAAGAAACTGTACCAGATTAAGACATTGCCTCACGACTGGTAGAAAAGGAGACTCTTCCAGCACAACTCCAAGCCGTCCTGTAGCATTGCTGTTTCAGCACCAATCAGCCACTTCCCTAACACTATGAGTCTATATCTATCTATATCTCATTTAAATTCAGCATCTCATTGGAATTCACCTGTAAAGACTTTGCAGTTTCACACAAATGCTACTGATAATTGCAGTTATGGGCAGTGGTGGCCCAATGGTTAGGACCTCGGGTCTCTGGTTCAAGTCCTGGCTCAGCTACCGATGAGGTCCCCTTGAGCAAGGTACCATCTCCTAAACTGCTCCTCGGGCACTGTTAATAGTTGCCCAGTGCTCCACATGTGCGTATGTGAGGGGTAAAATGTAGAGATCACACTTCCTTGTGGTGCACTTTGTGTGTGATTGAGTGTGTTCACAATGACAAATAGTCACTTTCACTTTTCAGATTACTTTTTTTGTTCAGATCTGAGCCACTTTCATATGTGGGCCTAAATCAGACATGTGTCTAATTTTGCCATGCAGCCATAATTAGAACAGTTTTCTTTGATGTGTGTGTGTGTGTGTGTGTGCGCGAGTGTGAGTGAGTGTCATCTTGTCTTTACAATGTAGGAGTAGCAGCTAAACTTAAGTTTCTACCGCTAAACACTATATTAAAGCATGTGGCCTTTTTCAACTCCTCCCCTAGTCATGAACAGCTCAGGGCTGATCTTTGCCATGAAGCCTTGTGCTGGTTTATTATTGTTTATGGTGTGCATGGTGTGCAAAGCACAGTGTGCCCATACTAGTTGTTTTGTAGTGCAAGATTGTCCTCAGTAAACAGATATCGTCACTTCCACACACAAATGTAAACTAATGTGTTTGATCTCAGCCAAACATGGGAACTGTGCAATAAGGCTTGTAATATGGACGCAGCTTAGAATCCCATATTAATAGTTAGAATATTGCCTAACGAAGTCTGAATCCAATCATTATCTGTAAATACCTGCTTTTTCAAACACTTTTTAAAAATGTATAGCTGGTGAGAAGAGAAAAAAAAAACAATAAAAAACACTGGAAATTGGCATCAGTGCATTAGTTGAACGTAATACTTCATTGCCTTACTTTGATACAGTCTTCCATGACAGAATGGTGCTTGCATCCCATATGTACAGCAGACTTTCTTCCATCACTAGCATGAACCTCATTAGTGCAAAACAATACAAACCTCCTCATGCCTCATTCTTCATTTTTTGGCTGCCATTTTGGCAAGGGTGTTCTTCTCTGAGCAAAGAATATATCCGCCTGTGGTGAATGCCAGCAGATGCTATAAATAACCTGGGCTGAGAGAAGGTAGCCATGGTAACATCACAACGGATACAACGGCTAGGGGGCTCTTCAGAAAGCATGGCTGAATTGGAGAGTGGAAATTGTAAAGCTCAGTCTCACACACACGCATGCACGCAAGCACACTTACACACATACACACGTGCACACACACACACACACACACACACACAGATCTCCCCTCGTCACTCTGCAGCTCACTGTTATATCCTCTGGTGTATCATATCAGTGGGGACAGAGGCCAAAGGAGCTTGTAGATAAACAGATTACCTCACGTCTAAAGGGATGTCAGGAAGCGTGAGCAGGTTTTGTAAAATGTAAAATCAGCTTGAATGTCCCGTGCACATCCTGCTACATTGCACCTGCTAGAACCACAACTGTCCCCTGGTCGTCTTCGTTTGTACCTGTCTGTCTTTGGACAGCAATGGAAGCAAATATTGCTGAGAGAGGAAGAGGTGTGAGGGTGAGAGGAATGATGGGGATGCAGAAGAAGACTAAGACAGTCCATAACTTATAACATTAGTGCCACCCTTGTTGATCATGTGGTCAGCCATGGTTTGTATGAGGGAGGCTAGCCAAAGAGTCTAGCCAAACCTGAGCCACTTCAAGATAGCTGGTGTCATCAGAATATTTAGAAATGAAAACAGGTAAGTAACCTTCAGACTTCATGGTTCCATGGTTCATTTTTACAACCCTACATACAGTAGTGCAACAGTATCTGTGGTACAGCTATAATGTTTATTGTCCACACATATACATTACAGTAAATGTGCATCATTTCATTACGTGCTGCAAAACATCTTGCACCCTAACCATTCAAATCATTGTTTTGCAGAATTGAAAGTCTGCCACTCGCTGGTGGAAGAAACCAGATCTTTATCCCACAGCAGAAGGAGCAGATTGTGAATATGATCTTGGCAAACAACAGCATTAATCTGAGAGAACTTCAAAATAATATTCTCTCAGTCACCACCATCCAGACTGGCCAGTTTATCAGCATTGTTCCGTCTCCTACAGTGGCATCAAATCAGAACGAGGCAGCTGTACAGAGTGCCATTTGAGAGGAATGCTGACAGAGTAAAAGTGCTATGAATATGTGCAGGTGAGCCTTATTTAGCTTTGTTGCAGTTGTTGTTACACCATGCAGTATTGACTGCTCCACATCTGTTTAGAGTGTTCTGACCGCTTGCTTCATCTGTTTCAGAGAATCATGGAGCTAAACGCTGCCAGAGTGCATCACAAGTACATCTATGTTAAAAAGGTTGGCTTCAACTTGAACAAAACAAGGTTCAGGAGAAGAAATGTCATAGGGCAACTTGCTGTAGGACAGCGAGGGTAACATTACTGTGTGCTCCCATGGGACAATATGGGGTCTTCAATCACCATGTCATTTTTGGCTCATGCAATAATGATCACATTCCTTGACACCCTACACAACATAGGGCAGTAGTGTCCTAGTGTTATGGACCTTGCTCTTGCAAACAGAAGGTTGCAGGTTTAAATCCCAACCAGAGCACCACTGAGGTATCCTTGAGCACAGGACCATCCCGCTACACTGCCCCTCATCTGCTTCATATAGCTGCCCCCTGCTCCATTTGTGCAAGTGTGATGGGTTGAATGCAGAGGTCACATTTCATTGTGCTGCACATTGTGTGTGATCGAGTGTGTTCACAATGACAAATGATCAACTTTCTTGAACACCCTGATATCTTATGACCATCAGAATGAACCACAGCAGTCCAGGTTTGTCTTCGTCTTAATAATAAATAATGTGAGATCCCACCAGTCTGCTATGGTCCAAAATTGCTTTATCAACCGTCCGCAAACATGCTGTATCTCTCAACATACTCTCCAGTTTTAAACCCGACTGAAGAAGTCTACTCATGATGAAGGTGAAAGGTGGATGATCACCAGCTGTATAATCGTCTGCCACTTCTCCAGGCAGTGGAGGAAGTTGTGTGGAGATATAGATGGGGGATCATGCCGGGGTGGATACGTCAATCCAGAAGATTCGTTCCATGCTGCCTTGCCAGGGAGAACATTTTCTGTGATGTACATGAGGTGTTGTGACCAGACCCAAATAGGAGACCCTTTTTCCTTTCTTTTTCTATATTGCCTTCTGTATTTTTTTCCTAGAAGCATACATTACAGGGGTCAAATGTATTTGTTTTTGGAAAAATAAACTTGATTTTTCTTTTGTATGTTCCCTTTAACTTTTCAAACCATTTACAGAAGACTGTCATGCATTACGCACTGAAAATGGGTGGGCAGTGGCGGCCTGGTGGTTAGGACATTGGCCCAGACACTACTGAGGTACCCTTAATCAAGGTACTGTCCCACTACACTGCTCCCCGAGTGCTGTTGGTAGTTGCCTGGTGCTCCACATGTGCACGTGCGATGGGTTAAATGCAGAGGTCACATTTTGTTGTGGCACTTGAGTGTTCACAATGACAAATAGTCACTTATATATATTAAACTGCAAACCGCACTGCAGTACTTTGTATTTATCCTATCAGTGTGTAGCTTGTGATTAGGATGGTGTACTCATTTCATGTCTGTAAGTACAGTTTTGATACAATAGTATCCTTTTTATAATGGTAAACAAAGTTGGAATGAAATGTATGCTTTCTAAAGAGTTTTTCACATTGTGCTGGTGTTTTTAGGATTTGTGTGTAGAGTTTTGCAAAAATAGACTATAGTTTTAGAAACTGTGTAAACTGTACACTCTGACACTATTATCTTGTCTATGCTCTGCCCACAAATCCACCCAAGGTTGAGCAAGCTTTACTGAGCCTGGTAAAAACCCCATCTGCCTTCTCTGAGAGAGTAGTGTACAAATAATTTATGTACAATTGTACTAAACAACATTTGTAACAATATTCTGTGTGCATTATTCATATTAAAATGGTATTGATTTTGTATGCATATCTGTTAGACCACATCGCAGTTTGTTGCATAATCAAGCTAATCTCAGCATGGTGGCAAATTTTTAACAAGACTGGTTTCAGTTTGCTACAGCAAAACTGTCCAGAGCAGTGGCCTAGCATTTTAAATGGGACACTCAACCTGATGTAATGACAAAACACAGTACAGGTTCTCCTTAGGCCAGTGCAGAGATGCTATAAAGGGGCATAAGAGTGGATTATCTAATATATATACAGTGGAGGAAATAATTATTTGACCTCTCTCTGATTTTGTAAGTTTGTCCAATGACAAAGAAATGAAAAGTCTCAGAACAGTATCATTTTAATAGTAGGTTTATTTT
>JBBPDA010000037.1:3118218-3128779 GCA_037974385.1 Arnoldichthys spilopterus
TAAAATATTAGAATACAATATTGGACCTAAATTTATATATTATATAATACCTATATTTCCAGTGGCGTCCATAGTCAATGTCCTAAGGAGCTTGCTCAACCAGCATATTTGTGGACAGAACATGGATAAGTCAGTTCCTAAAGATGCAGCAAAACACTCAGTTTAAAAATTATTGAAATCAGTCAAATACATTAAATTTAATGATTATTTAGAAATTTCAGTAAAATTAATCTAAATAAATGTTAAAAAATAATTTTAGGCATGTAGTGGATTTAGCTTCAGATATATTGGCAAACAAAATTTTCCGCATCATTCATTTTTGGTGTAAATAGCCCTGTGATTACGCTGTGTTTTGGTTTCTGTGAACAGCTTTAAGCGATATCTGATACAGGCCTCTAATGGGTGGTAAATCTGAAAAGATTTCATTCCATCCCCAGAGATTTAGTCTGCATCACGCTCCTTCCCAGCATTAAGAAGCCTGCAAAAGCTGCTTTATCTCTCCTCCCTTGAGATTACCCAGTGGGTCAAACATTTCGGATTTTGCATCTAATGCTGTACATATTCAGGGAAGCAAATAATAAGGGAATGTTTAAATGTGTTGCTCATTTTGTTGGGGAAATAAGAGTCTCTCCTTTTGCCAGATTAAAAGCAATGATGTGATGAAGTAACTCATTTTTTAGGGCTAATCTGTTGCTCTCTGAGTTTCCTCTCCAGCCACCAGAGAAATTAACTCCTAACAGCACTTCAGTGTCTGCTGCATACTCCTGGCTTCTTCCCGTCACATTATTGAGATGTAGGGTGCCATTAGGTGGGGGCATGGGGGCAGTAATGTTAGTACATGTCTTTGGACTGTGGGAAACAGGGATACCATAAAGGGGGTGGCTAGGAGAATTTCTGACAGTGGGGCCTGTTAGAGTAATATTCGATAATATTGAGGGCCCAATATTTGTAGCAGCGCAACAAGGAATAACAACAAAACTAAACAAAGAACGGACAAGGCATAAAGAGAACGCAGGACAAGCTTTACAGTCACACAGTAGCTTTCAAGGTTTATCCACTGGGACAAAATATTCCTTTTACAATAAACCAGGAAACAACATCTGACATTAATTTAGCTTGACTTAAGGCAAATAAACTTTGGGGATTTTAGCAAAACCAATGAAATCATAAAAAATCCTCAATAATAATGTTGCATAACACAGGGAGGTGTAGCACAGCCCTTAAGCAACAGTTGTTCACAACATGATTATATAAAAATACAGTTATGATCATACAAACTGAGAATTAAACATTTGTTACACTTCTCCATTATTTTTATAAATGTTTTCTCCCAGTTTTCTCATTTCCGGTTCCCAAACATATTTCTTCCGCTATAAAAATTATAATCAATGGTGGTTTTTGATATGGGAGACATGGGCAGCCGCTCAGGGCATCTTGTCAGGGGGGTCACAGATGCATAAATAAACAAACGTTTAATTATGATATTATTTGCCCCAATTGATTTTCCACTGCCCATTTGCAGGGAGTTGGCACCCCCTCCATTTGGTGCACGTGCACCTGCTCACTTCTAGGTCTCACAGGTTGCAAAAGGGGGGGGATTCAGTAAATCACACACTAATTGTTTCGAAATAAAACACATTTATGAATAAAGCATAATTTATAATATTGAGAATACAAGCCTATAGTTTCACTGGAGGGGTTGTTCACCCTGGACACCAGGCTAGGACCGCCACTGATAATAATAATAATAATAATAATAATAATAATAATAATAATAATAATAATATAGTGATTACTAGTCATTGTGAACACACCCCATCACACAAAGTGCACCTCTTTATTGAATTTAATGTAATGTAATAAATTAATTTATTTTGGTCAATAGATATTCGATAAACAAGGCACATACAAGCTTGAACATATATGTTTTAATCTGGATTTAAAAACCCCTCCTTTCACATGAAGAGAAGACAATTCTGTGAGGGCAGATGCTGCTCCATTTATCTCCAATGAGTGTCCAGACTGCCAGACCATGTTTTTTTCAGGCCATTTCTGAGCCACTCAGATCTACCATGTGATTATCCGAGCCCCAAATGAATTATTATATCACTGTGTAGGGGGGGCTGAGGGCCAACTGCATTCCCCCAGGACTCCCACACCATATCACAGCTGGGATGCAACTGCAGCATGTTTGCATTATCTACAGCGTTTTAGCCAGAGCACCACTCGGGACTGCTTGTCCTTTTCATGTGAATTCCCATTCATCCCCCTGCTTCCTTACATGTAGCCATCTAAAATTTCATCAAACCTTTATCAGGCTGTGGCTGATGAAACATGCCGCCATGTGGATCACTCATCTGAATGAAATAATAGCTCAGCCTTTTGATGTCAGTGCTGCCAGTTCATGACTCATCCTTGTGGTTCACGTGACAAAAGTAATATTATAATTTATTCCATCATGCCCTGAGGGTGAGATGTAGAGCTTGACATTGCATAGGTGAAAGCTCAGGATAACACATACTGTGTGGTTTTTTTTTTCCGATAGGACCAAATTTAACATATTATTAACACATTCTGTGTATTCATCTCATATCTACTGTGTACACTTGCAATGTTATATTCTCTTTGTATACTCTTTGGTACACTATTGGTTCCAATTGGTTATGGCTACGATTACTGGGACTTTCTGTCCTCATTGGTTATTACTGAGATCTTCTGTTTTCATTGATAATTACTGAGTCTCTTATCTTCAGTGGTTATGATTTAGACCTTGTGTCCTCTCTGCCTATGACTGAGCCTTTATGTCCATTTGGGGATAGATGTGGGCCTTGTATCTTCACTGCTTATAGATGTAATTGAACAGGGTTATTTTTATATTTGGGAAATGGTGTAATATAATTATTCTCTGTGTGAGCTTTTAGTCTTGTTTGAATCCTCCATGCAGTTTCTATGAACTGTGCAACCGTTGTAATGAAGCCAACCATTGATTTTGTGTAAATTAGCTGGTCTGTAAATATTCAGTTCAATTCAGTTAAATTTTATGTATATATAACTTTTTACTACTGACGTTGTCCTCAAGCAGCTTTACAGAATCCGGGTTCGAGACCCTAATAAGCCATATCAAAGGCAAAGGCAATGGAAAACTCCCTAAGCCAGAGGAAGAAACCTTGGGAGGAACCAAGATGACTCAGAAGGGAAACCCATCTCTGGTTGATCCCAGGTAGCAATGACAAGAACATTTTCATATCTTTTATATTTGTTTAAAGTACAAAGGCACATAAATAAGCCTTTGCTTGTATAGTATGTGATCCAAATCAAGCCATGCATCCTTATCTGACTACAAGTGCACACCTCTGAATTCTGTAATGTAAAATGACAGAAACAAATGTTCACTGTCGACTGTTGGTAGTAAATTCTTAAGATAAGATGCTAACAGGGCTCTAAACCAGCCCCAAGGAAGGAAAATGACCAGAGATGATAAAGTATTTTTCTAGAAATTTTGGTAATTTGGAGGTTTGCATAATGACTATGGTGTTGTAAGGATTTTGGGTTGTTGAGAGTAAGAGCAAGCTTAAAGTTATTTTAACAAGGATTTATTTTGCATAAATGTAATTTTAAAAAATGGTAATTTAATGTAATTTAAACAAGGACTAGGAAAACAACAAACCAAATACTAGAAATGAACTACAAAGGAGAACACAGCAACACGGCAGGGTAAACTCACAGCAGAGCGGGTAGATACAACAAGAAAGAGAACAGAGAACTGACAAGGCTAAACCAAACACAAGAGACTAAATACAGAGACAAGACAAGATACACCTGGGTGAGGCAAGAGTTTACAAACAAGGGTTTAGGTGGACAGGGAGGAGCTAAGGCGGGACAAGGGCATGGCTAGAACATAAACAAAACACGAGACGTGCACATGGCAAGGAAAACAAAGCAAACCCAGACAACACAACACGAAGCCTTACAGGTGTATGGTTTGCATGCTTTGATATAACATTATCAAGGACCAAATTATTCGGTGCATTAACAATGAGCTAAATGTAGCAAAATAAAAAAATTAACTAAAAAATAAATACACTGTGTTGTCCTTGTTACAGCTTCCTTTTTTTGAAGAAATGCATTTTCCCGTTTCACAAAATAATTCCAACTTGTTTCCCCAGAACTCCCCATTGTGTATGTGGCCTTGTGCCTGTCTTGATTGTTGTGTTGTTGGAAGGGTAAAAATAAATCCTCTCAGCCTCATTTATCTCCCTGCTTCTGCCAAAGTGGATGAAGGACTTTCTGGAAGAGAAAGCGAGAGTCAGAGAGTGAGCGAGAGCAAGAATCTGACCAAAAAGATACGCAGAGAGAGAGAGACATAGGGCAAACGAGAGTGAGAAGGAAATGGCCTCCCGGGGCACTTTCTCAGAACTTGATGACAGCACTTCTCAGGCAGAGACAATGTGTGTGCAGAGAGGCTCACAGACACCGGCAGCCCAGGCCCCTGCCAATTTATCTGATTAAAATCACAATTTAAATGGGAAGGAGCAGCACTATTAATCTTCATTATGGCAGGAATTCAGTGGAAAAGAGACAAGGCTTTGACAGAAGACTGAACAAACAGCTCTGTATGAGTCATCAGTGCAGATGAACTGCGCTCAAAAGCCCTATAAGAGAGTGAGCGCCGCGTTAAGACGAATCTGTGAGATCGGCGGCTCAAAAGACACGGCAGGTTCATTTACAATACCACACTGCCATTGAGCAAATGGAGTTTGCCATTATGGATGTTTCATAGAGCAATCAGTCACTCCTCCTGCCCGTGAAGGGGTCTTCAGCAGTGTACTGTAGTTACAGCTATTACTCAGCTCAAATGCCTTTTGTAAATGTGCAGTGATACTGAATAGGGCTATTATAGTTTATAGCAAGGAACTGTGCATAAACAGCCTTAATGACTCTCTCTGAACACTGTCAGATCTGTAAAATAAATTGAAAAAGACCACTGAGCTGACAAAGTTTTGCATTTCGAGCTCTAGAATCAAGATATATAGTGACAACAGAGTTGTAATTATGGAAGTATTACGCTATATTAATCATAAAGTCATTTTAAAAGCCCTAACACATGAAAGATGCAAAAAATAATTATGAACCCATTGTTTAACAGCATGCTTGTTTGTTGCATGTTGTCTCCTGCTTTTCCTTTATTATGGTTTGACAATTTAATTGATTTTATCCAAACTGAATCAATTATTCACAGTATACACATAGGTGATTACAAATATAAAAATATCAAAAACTACTACTTTAAATGTTTAAATCACTGCATTAACAGGATTATATAAAGTAGAACAAGACATACAAATCCAAAAGAAAACCAATCCCTCCCTCTACCCTCAGTCATTAAGCTAACCCTTATAGACACCCCGGGACTGCATGTATTAATAGTGGTGCATATGAAGTATGCAATTCCTTTAGTATGTATCCCAGATGCAGCTGAGACATGTTTGGCATCTTTAAGTGGAAAGTGACTATTTGTCATTGCACAGTCAAGCACCACAGTGAAATGTGACCTCTGCATTTAACCCATCACACGTGCACATGTGGAGCAGCGGGCAGCTACCAACAGCACCGCAAAGCAGTGTAGCCGGACGGTACCTTACTCAAGGGTACCTCAGAGGTGTCCAGGTCAGGACTTTCAGGTCCCCAAGGCAATGTCCTAACCGCCACCACAGCCTAAACTAGGATGCCATAATAATAGGTCAAACCCCAAAGCTCTTCAGAAAGTGGTCAGATTGGCATAATGCATCACCAGGATGGTTGGCAGTGGTTAGCCCTGCCCTGGTTGTTACTATTGTCAGCTGTGTCTGGTTTCTGTGCTCCTCTCTCTTCCCTGGTGTGTCAGCCATCTTGTCCTATATATATATACATATATATCTGTGTTTGCTCTTGTTGGTTGTCTGGTCTCTGTCATACGCTGTTACTGCCTGTTCTTGTATACAATTTCTAGTGTTCTTTTGTGTTAGTTTGACATGTTACATAAATCTGTTATTTAGTAACGCTCATGTTTACTTCCTGCAAAACCCCAGATCTGATACTAACCTTCTATACATAAGTGCTTCTGTTATTTTCTTGTATTACTTTACCATTTTATTCTATTAATCTTTTATTACTTTACTAATGCTAAATATTTATTCTACTGTGCAGTTTGAGAAGGCTCCGAGTCCAGGAAGTCCATTACAGGTAATGATGTTCCACTGTTTTATGTATCTGACAACAAACTTGAACTTTAACTTGAACTAGTAAAAAATTGTGTACATTTGATTTTTTATCAGGCCATTCCTTTATAGCGTTAAATCTCTGAATGAATCATGATAACAATCTGTTTTTTTTGTTATGTTTTTGTTTGTAATTGAAAATACTTTAATATACAAACTTATCTGCATTTAAATCTATTTGTTGCAGCCTCTGGCAGCACTATGGAACTATACAGCTGGTCATCTGCAAAAAGGAAAGAAAAGTATTGTAGGTTGAGGGCATGTGCTGAGGTTATAAATAATGGAATGTTTGCCTCCAAAGCAAATGAATAATGTAATTTCAAACTATTTGCTTTCCTCTGGAGATGTCTGCCACCAAAGGCTCTGTTCTTTTACTGGCTGTGTAATGTCACTTAGTGTTACAGTTTATTTCATTATTGTTTTTCTAATAGGATCCTTTTGTTTTTTGCAATGTATTGTTTATGTGTAAACAAGTTATGCCAAAAAACATGCCTAATAGCCCAGAGTTTTTCTACCTACTTTGTTTGTCACATCTACATCATGCCGTCAATTACAATGGATGATCATTTCAGGCATTTCTCTGTGGAAGAGAACAGAAAACGCTTTGATTTGAAACCAATAACACCAATAACAGAAGCCGAACTGCAGTGGCTGATTAGATATTTGAGAAACAGGACTCCATAACACAAATATGTGTGTAGATATAATATATTTGCTATAATAACAAAAGTCTTGCCCTTGTAAACTGAAGGTCACAGGTTCAGTCCCCAGACCAGGCACCACTGAGGTATCCTTGAGCAAAGTACCGTCCGGCTACACTGCTCCCCGGCGCTGTTAATAGCTGCCCACTGCTCCACGTGTGCATGTGTGATGGGTTAAATGCAGAGGTCACACTTCGTTGTGGTGCTTGAGTGTGTTCACAATAGCAAACAGTCCCTTTCACATCACTTAAGATGAGGTAGACATTAGAAAATATCCTACCAATGCATTCAAGTCCAGTTTTATCAGACAGACAGACATTTTGTTGATCCTGATGGAAATTTTAGACTGTTTCATTACTTTCTCTTACCATAAGCTGCTATCCTTGTGTGACTTACCACACTAGGCTACTGCTATGATAACATATTAGCTGAAATTCCTGCCTCTGAAACACTAGTCACACCTCTGCAGTAATGGTTTATACACCAATCAGCCACACCATTAAAACCACTGAAAGGTGAACGGAATAACACTGAACATTTCATTACAGTGGCACTTGTGAATAGGTGGGGTATATTAGGCATCAAGTGAACAGCCTGTTCTTAAAGTCACTGTGTTGGAAGCAGGAAAGCAAGCATAAGTATCTGAGCCACTTTGCCAACCTTTGATGGCTGATCTATTCCCCAAAACAACAGGACTCATGGGGTGTTCCTGGTATAGAGTGGTTAGTACCCACCAAGGCAGGATGAGCATTGAACTGGCAACAAGGTCATGGGTACCCAAGACTTACTGATGCATGTGGAGAGTAAAGGCTAGCCCATCCGGTCTGTTTCCACTGTAGCAAAATAAGGGAACTGCTGACTCTGATAGAAAGGTGTCAGATCACACAGGGCACCACAGTCAGAGCTGCTGTGGCGACATGAGGGACTTACTCAATATCAGACAAATGGCTTTATGATGGTGTATTTATGTAACATGTCAATATGGACCAATTCTATTGGTCCATAGTGATGAAGTTTTGATGGTAGCTGATATTTCCAAGTTAAAATGTATAAAAAAGATTTAATTTGTTTTTTAATAAAAAATATTTAATTTGTTTTTTTTTCTTATATATTTCTTTTTCTTTTCTTCCAAGCATTTGGAGTGAAAAAGCAAGTTTTCAGCAGAAGATTTACACTTCTATAATACACCAGTCTCAGAGTCAGCAGAGGACAGTGGAGTCAGCAGGCTGCTGCTTAATGCCCGTGTAAAGTAATTCAAGTATTGCTTTATTGGCCTGTAGAATGTGCAAGATACTCAGATGATGCGCGTTGCTGTGCATCTCCGACATCTGCGGCATTCTTGTTACGGTCTAGTAGAAATCAAAGGCAAATAAGACTTCATCTGGCCTCATAATGGGGCCATATTTGGCTTTACAAATGCACTAAACAATGAAGCCACCACCCTGGGGGCTTAACCTGAATACATCAGCACAAACAAGCATGGTCAGGCAGCGGAAGGAGAGCACCTCTGGCTAACAGAGTGGAGCAGCCAGGCACTGCGCCATCTCTGCCACGGAGAAAGGTCACAGCTAACCAGGTTCACTAACAAAATCAACATCAGAGAATAGATGTTCCCCAAAAATTCCATTTAAACCAATAAAACTGACCTGCATTTTGTATGTGCATTACCCATTACACTCATAGTTCACCTTTATATGACCATTATTCATTTTATTCCTTAATGTATATATATATATTTGAGGAACAAAAAAAAAAATTGGAGGACCATTGAGTTTTTCATGGTATGAGCCCTTTAAACCTTTAAACTGACCAGTTGATAGATGGCTCTTGACTTGGCAGTCATAGAGAAACCACTTGGTATAGAACTCTTTCATTATGAAAGTGAATGATTATTTGTCATTGGGACCATGCCACAGCACACCACAACAAAATGTGACCTCTGCATTTAACCCATCTGTGTAGGAGCAGTGGGCAGCTGATGTGGGCAGCACCCAGGGAGCAGTGCTTGGGGACTGTACCTTGCTCACGGATACATCAGTGGTACTTGTACGTTTCTAGGATTTGAACCAGCAACCATCAGGTCATAGGGGCAACTATATAACTGTTACACCCCCATTGCCCCATTAGGTTCCTTAAACTTTAAAAATGGTTCTTTATACTAAAAAATGGATTACACCAAAAATGGATGTTCTATGACATTGCTGCAGAGAACCCTTTTATTTGGAACCTTTATTTCTAAGAGTATAGCTCACAACAGCAAAAGAGATTATTTTCAGCTCAAGGTACACATTACAAATTCATTATTCAGCTCATTCCCCTCCCACTTACTGCAGTCCCCCATGCTCAATTTATGACCAGTGCAGTACTGAATTTTTACTTGCATTGAGAAGTCTTGTTTCCAGCAGGAAACTACCTTTTTAATAGAATCTCTTTTTTTAATGGCACACAGCCATGAGGTGGACTTGGGTGCCTCCTTAAAATAGAGGTTTTGAGATAGTGAGTAAATGTAATAGTACTATGCCAACTAAAGGTTTTCCTAGAACCATATGTCTAAGCCAATAGCACATCCCATTTACAGAAATGGCTTAGCAAAAATGGTTCTTCAGTAAAATGGTTCTTGAAGTGGAGTCCATGCCATTACATCCAAAACAAAGATAGCTACTGGATTAATGTTGAGTTTATTCTGAGGCAACGCTGACATGTGCCAGTGTTCTAAGCTCATTGGCTATTTTTTGATTTAGCACTGGGTATTATGGTAAAAATACAGTACAGAGTCACAATTCTAAAAGACCTTTTCATGACACAAGATAAATATCACAGTATTTCATTTTTCTGAGGTTAGTATAAAAAAAACGGCCCTGCAGTGTCACATTTTAAAAATACCTCTTCATGATCTGCACTAATGCTAATTAATCAGGACTAATTATGCAGTCCTTATAACTAAACTTGTAGATGGTACTATCTGCTCAGAAATTATTCACAAAAATTTCAGAAAGGCATATAAAGGACAAAGTTAGCACGATAATGATAAAATATTAAACATATATAGATATTGCCCACTCCTGAATTCATCTCCAGATAACCACCACAGATTGGATTGGATTTAGATTTTTTTTCAGGTTGTAATGTGTCCTTGGCTGAAAAAGTACCTGTGCTATAGTTGAGTTTCTTGAAAGTTCTTTAACTTGCTACAACTGTAAGTATAGCAGAGGAACAAAAAGAATAAAGCAAAGCATTAAAGTATTTACAGTTCTATGTACAACCGTTGCCTTTATCAAGAACCATTGAAGAGTTAAGGAACCATTCAGTTCTTTATTATAAAGATTCTTTTTTGGGCACCGAACTGTAGGAACTTTCTCACTCACTGACACATAAATGTTATGCATATTTAGCTCTTATAATTTCTCTTATAATATACAAAAAATATTAGCTTATATAACGTAAATTAAAAGACTGTAGGAAAGTGCTCAACACTGCTCGCACCCTTTCAACTTCATGACATTACAATACAGCAACAGTGTAAAACATGATTCAGCACAATATTAATTTCAAGTCAAAACCATAAAGCTAATGGCCACAGAACAAATGCAGCATGCAGCTTAT
>JBBPDA010000037.1:3149436-3161120 GCA_037974385.1 Arnoldichthys spilopterus
TTGAGATTCTCAAAAATGATGACTGTGTCAGTAAAAGGAGACCATGACTACAGATTATGTACTTCAGTGTCACTGTATTTTCCAAAACTAAAAGGTACAACATCTATGATATTGTTTATGTTCAAGTATCATAGATAAAGCAGATTAGAGACTAAATGAGCACATTGAAAGTGCGTATAGCAGAGGATGGTTTCGATCCATCAACCTCTGGGTTATGACCCCAGCACGCTTCCGGTGCGCCACTCTGCTGTTTACCAACACATTGAGCGTGTTTACATGATTCGGGACAACAGCTAAAACCAATGGAGTCCTTTCACTTATTTTGTAGCCTGTGACTTGTTGATATTTGCCTCAGTTAAAATCCTACAGTTAAAATCCAGTAGCTGGTTCATCTAAGAAATACTTCATTGCAATAACTCACTAAGTCCATGTGATGGTAAAAGTAGTGGCATTCATAACTCTGTACAGTTTATATAAAACATATATTTTTTGTCTTTGTTTGTGTGTATGTCTGTGTAAATGTATACACAGTAAACCATGCTCTTTTCTCTGCAAATTTTTTACTAGTAAAAGTAAAAAAGCAAAAAATATTGTCTTTTGTTTACTGATGTTAAGGATAGGTTTGGGTTTAGGTGTTGCTGCAGTATTAATGAAATACAGATTCACAGACGTCATTGGAATGTACTCACAAATATAGCAATACCAACCTTAGTGTGTGTGTTTGTATGTGTAAAGTTGGCACGAGATATTCATACACATGTCCACAAGATGGAGGTAATGTACTTGCAGTTCATTGCATCCGTGGTCCTATGTTGCAGCACCTTTGAGAGTAACATCCAGGGCCTGGTCTGCAAAGGAAAATATTAGTTTAGTTTATATAAGAAGTGCTCATGGAAATTTGCATTCCACTTTTAAAAGTGACTTTATTAAAAGCTTTAAAAACCACTTCTCTTTGCTTACCTATGAGCTACTAAGATTGTTGATTCAGAGGCTGTTAAACAGTGACCACCCTGTTGTGAACTGCTTTCCCCGTGGACTTTAGTTGTGGAAGTTGTAATAAGCCCCAAGTGACCTTGACCAAGGCCTCAGATGAGGTGACAGCAGGGACAATATCCACTCACTGCCTAAACAACTCAAAGGCTCCATTCTGTGGGGAGCATTCCCAAAAGCAACGCTAACAAAGCTAACATTGTACTATCAGGCAGTGGTATCTGTTAGCTCTTTGCAAGCCTTGTCACTCATGACCCTTCTGTACAGTTTGCCCATGGAGTGGGCTACGGGTGAGTAAGTGCCTTTGTTTTTTTGGCCACTAGTAAAAACAACAGCGGTCGATTGAGAACGAAATCCAGCCAGCTAATGGTGAAATGGTAATGTATACGGCCGCCATACTGCTAACCGATCGCTGTCACGACCACTCCTCATGCTGCATCTCTTCTGGTGGGGAAAATATGTGTGGATGGCCTGTGTGACAGCATGAGGCCTTTTTGGAATGCACAGGATCGTGTAGCACTCTGGACGTCAGAGACAGCCTCTAATCGCAAACTTGTAAGTAGAGGCTACTTCAAATCTAGCTTTGTTGGGCCAACGCGCCTGTTGAGTTATCTGTGGTATGCTTCTTCTCTCGCACTCTCCCGATCTCCTCTCAGGTGCACGATTAATCAGCTAGCATTCCTTTGCTAATATCTGTTCCTCTCCATCTAGTTAGATTAAGTAACATGAGCTTCCAAGGAAATTCCTCCCAACATTTTTTGACTCCATATGGTAAAGCTGGTTATTGTGATATATGGGCATAATGTTGTTCTAGGGACCAGACTGAGGACCATACAAACCAGTCCATATATGTGTAGGCATATGGCATAAATGTAGATGATGTTTCAGTTGCAGAAGGAGATTCACATTTGCATCTGCACCTGAAAGCAACAGAAATAACATTGTGATCTCTCAGCAGTCTAACCGCCCTAAACGGATAAAAATAGAGACCAAAGCCAACAGATCACAATCAAAGGCAGACGCTTTCTCAAACAGCTATTTGTGTAGATAAGATGGAAATAAGGAGAATTAGAGTTAGTTTATCTGCTGCATAGTAGGAACATGTTTGATTAATTGGATAGGATCACACTCATACTCAAGTCCTCCTTAGAAGTTCCTTGGTTGGACATGATGTACGTATGTTTGCATTGTGCATTGAGTGAGACATGTTTTTATCCTGTTAGAAACACCATATCTTTGCTATGTTGGAACAATATCTCTCATCTCCAAACAAGTAACTTTACGGGAGAAAGAAAAATGTTACTAAATGTCAGTTAAGATGTTTTAAAAGACATTTTGGACCATTTAGACCATTTGAACCATTGAACCATTGGTTTGTTGTAAACTTTTGATGTAATATAAAAGGCTGTCTGTTTTCAAAATTTGTCAAAAATGATTTAAAAATTAATCTAAGAAGAAACATAAACTCATATTTTGTTCATCTGCTATTATGTTAATCAAACTAAGACAAAGGATTGTGGCTAGGGATATACTTATGTGGAATGTATAGGCCAATATCTGATGTTTTTCATGTACATGTCAGAGTTCGTCTTCTCTGTTTTGTTTTTGTTTTTCGTAGACGTGTCTATGTCCTTGTTTTGTTATGGTTTTTCCACGTGCTCCCGTGTCTGTCTAGCCACGCCCTTGTCCTGCCATGTCACCTGTGCCACGTTTTTTTGTCTCCTCCCAAATATCAGCAGCCCTTGCCCTTTCAACATGACAATACCAAAGTATACTGCGACAAAAAATCACACCCAGAGCATTATTTGAACCCTGTTAATTTGATCAAACATGGAAAAAGCTAAGTTTTTACAGCTTACTAACCATCTGATTTTTAAAAATGCATGCAATATGTAATATGCAATATGCATCATGGATATGTGATAATGCATCGTAGAGAATGATGTTTGTAATAATTATATTTCATTTATCTATGAAAACCTAACATTCTTTGCTGCTTCAGAAAAGTTTTACAGTAAAGCTGATAGTGTAAGTTTGTAAGTTTTGATATGATATTACAATCCTGTTATACAGCAGCAATACTGTAAGGTGTTTTGTACAATGTAATTTGCCTTTTACAGTGACAAATAGTTTTGAATACAAAAATTTATTGTAGAAATAACAGAACTTCTTTACAGTGTAGACACAATGTAGGCACATCTAGCTTTTTGATGTTCCTCAAGTAACATTCAACATTTTTCATTAATTAAGTAAGAAAATACACATGTAATGGTTTGTTATAACGAAATTTTCTTATTCTTTAGGTATATTTTGCAATACTTATTTTTTCATCAAAGTGTTTTCCTTGGTATGAATAGCAGATTATACATAATGATTAGATCTATTGTTAATGCACATATTTGAAACTGTTTTGGCCCAAAGGTGGTTTAAACAGCTGCATGACATCACAGCAAGGGGATAAAATGTGGCAATATTCCCAACTTAGGAATTTCACCAAAATTGCCATACATCATGTACTTTTAAGGACAGTGTGAATGTTTGTTTTCTTGAGGATGGGGCTGATGTTACCAACCCTCTCTGCCAAATTCCCTTTTATAATAAGCCTGACCTCACCTCTCAGAGAAAAACATCTGGTCTGTGTCATGTGATCTGAGCCTGATTCTGGTGAACTAGTATCATTTAATAAAAGTCCTGCTAAAGATAATTGCTGGGTTCATGCAGTGTGTTAGACACCGTAGGTTGTGACATGCTGTCAGACTTATTAGGACATAAAGGAACTTACTCTACCTGCACTTTTTTACCAAAGGAAAGCAATGATTTTCCTTTGATGTAGGGCAGAAATCTGTGATTTTCCTGACTAACATTGTGACTGCATTTTACACCAATCAGCCATAACATTAACACCAATTGCCTTATACGGAGTAGGCCCCTTTATGCTGCTGAAACAGCTCTGACTGTGGTGCATCATGTGTTCTGACCTCTTTCTATCAGAGTCAGCATTCACTTTTTAAACCACAGTAGCTCTTCTGTGGGATCGGACCAGACAGGCTAGCCTTCACTTCACACGTGTATCAGGGACACTTGGGTTCCTATGAGCCTGTTTCTGATTCACTAGTTGTCCTTCCTTGGATCTAATACTAAATATTGCATATCTGGAACACTTCACATGACCTGCTGTAATAGAGATGCTCTGACTCAGTCATTTTGCTATAAGGCCCCTGTCAAAGTGGCTCAGATCCTTATGCTTGCCAATTTTTCCTGCTTCCAGTAGATCAACCGCAACAACTGACTGTTCCCTTGCAGCCTAAAACATCCAATACCAATACAATAACCGAGATAGTGTTCCCTTTACCTGTCAGTGGTGTAAATGTGATTATTTTCTATAAATTGATCTTCTAGCATTTTTGCAGCCTTTGTGACCAAGAGGACTTGCACTTCCATTTTGTCAGATTTGAGGCTTTAATGCTAAATGTAGTCTGCCATACTTTCAGTTCACAAGCTCTGTATTGTAGGTGACACTATTGTTAATTACACAGTATCTTATTTTTTTGCTTGATTTTTGTTTACTAACTAGTTCTGCAGTTTTCAAGAAGGAAAACTGGCAGGAACCAACTGCAGATTGTTCAGTCTGATTGACAATGGTATTTTTTTATTGTTTACAGCTTTTTGATCAGACACAGGGTTTCTGCAACTCCTTTTTCTCTTTAATTATTGGCAGACAGAAGTTTGTTCCTCACTTATAGCAGCACAATACAAATCCAAATACAACCCTATTAAAAATGTGGGATACCACATCTTCCACCTAGCAACACCTTAGCAACCACCTGGAACATCAGAGCATCCACCTAGTTACAGCCTAACAATCATCTGGAATACTGCAGTAACCAGTTAACTGTAACGAATCATGCCCTCGCATCTCCACGTGTTTTGTTTTGGTTTCAGCCATGTGTCTTTGTCCTCATGTTCATGTTTGCCGCTCCTCACACCTGGTCCTCCTTCCCCGTCCCCAGGTGTTATGTATTTCATGTCTTTATTTAAGCTCTTGTGTTGGTGCTCACGTTTGTCGGTCTTTGTACGTCACCCAGGTCGTGTATGTATGTCACCCCATGTCGTGTACACCTTTTCATGCCTTGTGTAGTCTTCGTGTTGTGTTCTAGCCCCGTTTATGTTCCTTGTGTTTTGTTTTCACAGTTCATGTTTTTGTAGTTTTGTCGTTTCGTTTAATAAACCCTGTTTTATTTTAAAAACTTTGTTGCACTTGCTTCCGCTTCAAACACCGCTTTTAACACCAGTTAATTAACCATTTAGAACAGCATAGCAGCCCCTCAGCAACTTGATAGCACCCACCAGAGATACCATAGGAACTCACTAGCAACACCGAACCATCCTATAATACAGTAAGACCTTGACATTTCTTATTTACATTTACATTTATTCATTTGGCTGATGCTTTTATCCAAAGCAACTTCCAGGACAGAGGAAACAATCAAGCATTCGCATTGCATAGGGCAACACTGAAGGTGGTGCTACAAGGAAGACCAACGGATTTCTTGTAATTATAAAATAAATAAGAGACGCAACTACTATAATACATACATATGCCAAGCGCTTGCAATAACTATAGAGAGCAACTGCTACAAAATAGATAGAAATCACTACAATAAATACATGTGCCAAGTGCATACAAAAACTATTACAATATAACCAGTTGACACATGCTAGAGTAAAACTAAGTGGAGCATTATTCTCTGGGTGACATCTGGTTGGTTATCAGGTAGCAATACTTCATATGTGCCCACTAGGCTTATGTGCTGAGGTGGATGTGGAACAGTTTCAGTTTTGAGACACTTCTTGAACGTCGAGAGAGACTCAGCTGATCTTGTGTCACTGGGCAGCTCATTCCACCATTGAGGAACAATGAAGGAGAAGAGTCTGGAGTGGTGCTTTTACTGTAAAGTCACTATGCAATCACTATGGTGGGTTAAATTTTGCCACAATCTTGGGCAAAATTTTTTAAGACAACATTAAAGAGTGTAGGATAAAATAAAATGGCAGCTCTTGTAATATGAAAAGTGCACCCTTTCTAACCGCATTTTCAGCGTGGAAATGATTTATCATTCAGCTTTACATAGAGGTACTTTTATTCATTTAAGCCAACCGTTTCCTAAAGCTCATGACGTTTAAAACTACTGATGATGAGTTCCAGATGGTGAGGATGTCTTACTTATACAGAACCTACAAGAAGATTAAGGATGAGTAGACACTTAGAAAAGCCTTACTCACATTCCAGACAGTGTGATAACGCTTTTCAGACTGCTACCATTATCTCACACGCCTAAGTGTGGGACACACAGGCATGCACAGTGCCTTATCATGTAAACAAAATGTGACCTTAGATTTGCCCTCTAAAAGCAACCAAATATATAACAACCCAAAGAATAATATTTCCAAATGAGCTACAGTGAGTAATAGAACAAGCGAGCAAGAAAGTCCAGCATAAAAAAACATTTTTCCTTACTCTGAATGTAGTTGATCAGCCAGGAAATGTTTGGTGTCTGACATTTGCTGCTTTTTTTCTTTACACTGGAGCTACATGACAAATGTGCTTAACAAGTAAAGGAGGCTTATAATCAGGAAGAATCATGCAGTTGTGCACATGTGAGACCAGTGTCAGAAACCACATAAGCAAGTCTAACACAGTTTGCACAATGCTGGCAGCTATATCTCAAGACTTAACTGTTCTGCACCCACCTCAGCACATAAGCCTATCGGTCATGTACAAACTATTGCTGCCTGATAACTGATCTGATAATGTTCCACTTAATTTTTACTGTAACACTTGCCATATGTATTTATTGTAGTAGTTGCTGTCTGTAGTTATTGTAGCACTTGTCTTTAATATTTATTGTAGCATCTACCGCCTGTATTTTACAAATAAGAGAAATGCATTGGACTCTTTGTAGCACTCACTTCAGTGTCACACAGTTCCCCTGTGCAGCTCTAATGCTTGATTGTTTCCTCTGTCTTGGAAGTCGCTTTGGATGAAAGCATCAGCCACATGAATAAAATGTAAACGTAAACTGTTGCTATAAGCTTCCTTTACTTCTTAGCTACATTAGCATTGTAGCTCCAGTGCAAAACTAAAAAAGATAACTTTAGGGTCTAAACATGTTTTAGCATATCGACTACATTCAAGGTAAGAGGAAAAACTATGTAAAGTGAAATATTATTTCAAGGTTTATATTTTTACTTTGTAAGGCTTTGGAAGTATTTCTACTTAGCAAAATATGTTAAAAAGGTAAGAAGTCTGTCAGCAGGGGTGTCAGACAACAACTGTTCATTAAATAAACAATAAACATTTTTTTCTCTATAATCGTAAATACATGTAAAGGTACAGTAATGTAATATACTTGAAATACTCTCTTTTACTGTAATTCAACCATTTTCCACCACATTGCAATACACAAAATTAGTCATAAATAAAAACTTGCTTTTAAACAGCAAAACTATTGTATTTAAACATCAAAACCTTATTTAAATATAGTTTATACTATAACTTATATTATTTTACTTTATACTATAACTTCACTAACTGGCTTTTAAGATAAGATAAGATAAGATAAGATAAGATAAGATAAGATAAGATAAGATAAGATAAGAGAACCTTTATTAGTCCCACAAGTGGGAAATTTGCATTTGTTACGGCAGTAAAAAAAGTAAGAGCAGTGATAAAGCAATAATTAAAAAACTATACAGCACAGTCAGATAAAAAAGTGAACTTTACAAAAAATATAAATAGACATGACTGTACAAAAAGACAAGATTTGCACCATGAAGAATATTACACGAAAGAATATTGCACTGAATATTGCACTGAATATTGCACTGAATATTGCACTGAATATTGGATATTGCACAGTGAAGAAATATTGCACATGAGACATTCCAGTATTGCACATTAAGTAAACATTCCACTTGTCAGTCCGTGATGTTTGGATGTGTGTGTTTGTTTGGATGTGTGTGATCAAACTGTAAGGTAGTGCTACATATAGCTACATTATTCTTTCTGGGAAGGTTTTCCAGTATGTTTTTACATGTTATATGTTGTATGTCGTGTACATTGTCTGTTTATTGCATGGTGTTGGTTGCACCTTGCCCTCTGCTCTTTGTTGTATGTGCTATATGTTGCAACATGTCCCAAGGATAAAAGCATTGTCTCATCTCACTATATACGTGTACACAGCTGCTGATTAAACTGAAGCACCTTGGCCTTGGCCTATACCTATATTTATTCTGACATTCAGTATCTGACATAGCAATTACAGTAATAAGCATTAACATAAAGGGAATATCTGAAATAATAGCAAACATTTGTTTCAGTGAATATACAATCCCTTATAAATTACAACAGTAGAGTGAAAATATAATATTTATATAATTATAATTGTATAGTAATATAGTAAAGTATTTACTCTTACATTTTCCAGTGTTTTGACAGTGAAAACACATTTTTTTAGTTTACAGTAACTTAACAAGATGATGTATGGAGAAAAAATGATGTATGGAATGTAAACCTTCCCAGACAAACTAATATTGCACTAAAAGACATGTGGGGTCAAAAAGTCTCAGACCACAATCAAACTTTTTTTAATAGTTTTTTTAATTAGACCAAAGTTGTGAATTTCTACTATTCTAATTTAGGTAAATCTGTGTCAATGACTGTGTTGAGATCATGGTACAAGAAGCACATCTGATCTTCTTATAATAGGCTTTTGCACAAGTTTGTGGAGTCCATGCCAGTTCAAATACACACTGCCGTTAAAGCAAAAAGGGAATATAATAAAGGTTGAGAAATTCTGAAATTCTCTTTCAATGATTCTATAATTCACTCAAATTCTTATGCTGATAATAGAATATGTAAATTAAGAAATAAGTTAAAGTACAAGCATTTTCACTAATGGTCTCCGAAATTTGGACTCCACTGAATGTAAAATGTCTTTTTGAGAAGAAGCTAAACAATATCTGAATGTTTAGTTGACAAAAAAGACATGTAAACCTCTAATGATTCAAAAATATCTGAACGTTCCCCACACTGCAGGACATGGAGTACATTTTGCCTGCCTCTTCCCTGTTTCTACCCATAATGCAATCTGCTGCCCCTGGTATTATTTAAAAGGCTGAGGCTGAATGCAGAAGTATGATTGGGCAGTTGAGTTGACAGATGACAGCTGGCCCTCCACCACCTGCACCAAACTGCTCCAGCATGTTAACACACACACACATACACTCCCACTCTAACTGCCATGCATGCTAATAAATCTGTACCAGAGACACTGCGGGAAATCATGTAACATTCTCTGCCCTTACTGCCAAATGCAGGACAGCTTTACCTGCATTTGTGTAAATATGCACTCTGATGTTCACACTTGATGGGATTTGTGTAGCATCAACGACAATATTGATTAAAAACTAAATTCCAGCAAAGACAGATCATCTTTGTGTTGGTTATTAATAGGAGTGTAAAAATTGATTGATGGTAGCAGTACAATTTAAAAATGCATTGATTTTGAAATGGCATTATAATTATAATAATAATAAATGTAAACAATGGTCTATTGTATTTATACATTCTAAATCACACAAAAGTAAGACATGTGTAACATTTGGATATTGATTGCTTTGTATTTTTAATCTGAAATACATTCTCTGAATTGAAGAGTTAAAACAATTGTTTGGGAACAGAAAAACAGGAAGTTTAAGAAATCTTCCACTTAGTAGTTAGATTTTTGTGCTTCTTTGGTTTAGCATTGGAGCTATGAGCCTAAGATTGCTAACAAACATTAGAAGTCAGTTGTCACCTAAATCTGTAAATACATCCCCAGAACATCTCTCAGATGTCAAACTGTATCCTAAATGTCTGAAATGGCTGTTGGTAGCTGTGGAGTTTTATTTTAATAACTCACAGTATGTCACAGTGAGTCCAAAACCACATCCACAAATATGCATCACCCTAATAAAGACCCTTGAGCAGGTTGAGAGAACAATCTGGGTGGCTATTGGCGTGTGGTGTGGCGTATAGCCTTGTATCTCCAAGTTCCAAACTTAAGACAATTCGGCCTTGAAACATGTTTTTACTCCATCTGGATCAAGTGGGAAATTGCGTAAGTTAGATTTTGTTTTTGTTTTGCCAAACTATTTCTTTGTTTCACTCTGAGAGTTACTCTGTGCTTGTTTTGATCTTTTTGCACAGCCTTGCAGAAAGTGTTGGCTTGAAAACAAATACTAACACTGACCTCACACACTGACCTCACCATTTCAAGGACATCAGAGCAACAATTAAATATATATATATTTAAACTCTTTAAACTGCACATATTATTGTTATTATTTGCAATAATTGCTTTACATTATTCAGTTATGTGTGTTAAAGTAATATGTAGCTTATGTAGTTATGAAAATGGCAAGACACGTTTGGCATGGGAAGTTTGCTTATTTAGTTTTGCACTGGCAATAACAAGTAATAAAATCTTTTTGTCTTTGTCCAAGAATTTGCAAGTATCTCCAATATAGATACTTTACAGAAGGCAAAAAAGATCCTCACTTCTAAAGTAAGTGAATGGCATACAAATTTAGAGCAAGTGATTCTGGAGCATTACGTTTGGTCTGTTCATCATGAATGTTTCACACAGTGTAAAGGCTCAGCCGCTGTGATGAGGTAAAAAATAATGATCAAAAAATGACAAATGGAGATAATTGGTTTTCTCTGGATGGCGAAAATAATTAGCATGCTGCAACCACTGTGCATAAGATAAGCAAATGTAAAAAGAAGGAGAAACTGGAGTATGTATCCAAACAGAAGCCTTTCCAGTTTAAGGGTTAAAATGCTATTTGAAACTGAAGCTATTCATAAAGCTCAATAACTGGTCACCTATGATCCATAACTGAAATCCATAAACTGCATAATTAAACACAACGGTTTGATTGAGTTCTTTATTTAAACCCTGTATATTTTCTATACACTATTCATCTTTCTATACTGCACTGTTCATATGCTGTAAGGAAGAAATGGAAACATCTGGAACATCAGGACCAGCCTATGGTGCATGAGGCGGTCAAGGTTAGCATATTATCTGTAGTAATAAACGTAGACCCCTCCCTTCTTCCTCTGTCTCTTTCTCTGTCTCTCTCTTTCTCTCTCTCTCTTTCTCTCTCTCTCTCTCTCTCTCTCTCTCCTCCTGCAGGCTAGACGGAGGACATGATTTCTGCTTGCTGCCACCCAGTGCTGGACTGATTCCGCAGGAAAGGACCCTACCCTCTGTTCTACAAGGTGAAGGAGACGGTGACAGCAGTGTGGAGAACAGCAGAACAAGAGATAAAGGCAGAGGAACAGGGCGACAGAGAGAAAGAACGAGAGAGAGTGAAGAGGTTGCCATGATGGGCACACCTCAGAGGAGGAAAGCCCCGGCTTGTGAGTGAGTATATCCATTTTCCCTCCTTTGCTGCTTCCAAAAGGGTTGGACATGATGGCCAGGTTGCCATGGCAACAACAGCCGGGGCAACGGGAGGATGATGATGATGCGGCTGCTGGCTGTCTGCGCTATGGCTTCCTGTGTCTGGATGTATATATGTGTGTGTGTGTGTGTGTGTGTGTGTGTGTGTGTGTGTGTGTGTGTGTGTGTGTGTGTGTGTGTGTG
>JBBPDA010000037.1:3161220-3191407 GCA_037974385.1 Arnoldichthys spilopterus
TGTGTGTGTGTGTGTGTGTGTGTGTGTGTGTGTGTGTGTGTGTGTGTGTGTGTGTGTGTGTGTGTGTGTGCATGCTAAATGTTGTGTATGATTCCATGTGTCATATCATGTCATGGTCAATGAGGACACTTGGCTTATACAAAGCAGAAGCTGCACTTTGAAGCAGAAGCAGGCTGAGAGTGGACACTGTTCTGTTTAACACCAAGCTAGGGGTGTTGTCTCCTGGTGTTTGACATGTATATGTGGACATCCAAATAAAATTATAGCTGTTAGACCCAAAGTCAAGTTTACATCATTTTCCCTTTAGCCCAATTGTAATTAATTGCCAAGACATGTTCAGTTTCTAAAATATTCTACTTTAGGTTTTGAACTGAAGCTTATGTTGTTCATAATGGAATCTTATTCCCCACAAACGAGCAAGGCTTTTAGATTTATGACAAACTTTTGTCCATTTTTACATAACTCTACACTTACTGCTTTATTAGACGCATCCACCTAGTATCTCCACTAATTGTCCATTTGGTCAGCTCCACTGACCATTCCCATTTACCTTATTCACTGATGCTCAGGACCTTTGTAGGACCACCACTGAGTAGGTATTATTTGGGTGGTGAATCAGTTTAAGCATAGCTTTGACATTTATACGGTAGTGGAATGTTAGTGTGTGTTAATATCACTGCACAGTGTCACTCAGTGTCAATGCTGGGCTGTAATTATTACACACACACAAATATCCAGCCAATATTGTCCTGTGACCAGAAACTGACACCAACAAAGGCCTAGAACTAGCATCCAAACTTCTGGTCCTGGAGTACCAATGTCCAGAACAGTTTGGTGATTTCCCTGCTCAAAATTATCTGATTGAACTCATCTGTTAACTGCAGGTGTGTTTGATTTGGGAAAGTCATCAGGTCATCATCAAAAACTCTAGATCTACAATGTGGACCAACAAAGTTTGTCTATTACATTACTTGCTCAGTTATGTTCTTGACCACTAGTAAAGGTAAAGATGGACTAGAGTGGACATATAAGGTAGGTGCACTTAAGTAGTCAGTGAGTGTCATACAATGTCAGAAACTATATAAGCAAGTGTCTGTGGAGATTCTCACTTGTTCAGGTCATCGTATCCGGAGGAGTTGAATCTAAAGCAACTGGAATGCTGTACTTTCTTGAAGATGTTTTCCTCATTCAAGAGGCTTCTTCAGTTCTGATGGAGAGTATGAAAGGACAGTGTTGTAGGTAGGTGATAGGTGGTGTTGCAGACTTCCTCCTCTGTTGAGTGATGGTTTTTCTATTCTCATGTAGATCTGCACCATCTATCACTCACCTACAATGCTGTCCTTTCATCCAGAAGACTGAACAGGTCACCTGCCTGTAGTCAGGGACAACAAAAGGGAGCTTAACGACCACCAATGAAACTACTTGATTCCCCTAGCAATGGCCATTAACACCTTTGGTCAATGGGTCTCTGTTGCCCACCACTCTCCATCAGAACTAAAGAAGCCTCTTGGATGAGAGGTGAAACGTCTTCAAGAAAGTACAACAGTCCAGTTGCTTTAGATTCAACTAATCCGGACATATAAGCAAGTGTGTTTAAGAGTATTTAATATGTTCACTGCCACTGTTACTTCTTCAAGAGAAACAAGAAACATCTGCTTCTCTTCTCCCAGAGCATCCTGTGAGAGGTACTATAAATAGCTCTGTTGAAAGGAAAAGCACATTTTGAACAGCAAACAAATGAATTAGATCTGTTCAGAGATAGATCTAAAGTCGAGACAAGGAAAACACTGCAGCGAGGGTGAGACATGCTCAAATGCCAAATGCCTAAAAATGGGCACGGCAAAGGTTTTGTGTAGACTGATTGTTTCACAGGCACAAAAAAGGCTTCCCACTGTGTTCAACCCTCTGAACACTGAATATGTGATGAAAAGACAGGCAAATATGTGTAAAGTCATAATTATTAAACTTCTTTCCAGATTTCCATGTCATTAACTGTCATGGTATAACAGCTAGGGTTAAATAATAGATCAGCAGACACATCATAAAATAAACCAGAAGAGTTAGATACAGAGTGGAAAAAGAGTCTGCAGACAAAAGAACTATATAGCCATAACAGAACTTACAATATCATTGTCAGTGTTTTCTTCATTACTGTTCTATCACTACAGTACACTGCCTTTATTATGCAATACAAATGTTATGAAGTACATCCTTTGTTAACTCCTGTGGCATCTACCAAATCTGACTGCTAACTTATCTATAGGCCAATGAAAAGCCAAGTTAGCTTTAGTGTAACCTCGGCCTTAGTAAGCAAAGAAACGTAAAGAAAATGTGATTCTGTCCGAAAAAATGGACAAGTAGTCTCCTCTTCAAGTAGTCTCTTTCTCTTACCTTTGTTGTCCTCCTCCTCTGGCAAGTCATCGCATGATTTGAGTAATATACTCCTTCCACTGTAATGATGATTTAAATGCACTCACTACAGTTGTAACAGTGCAAAAATATTTCACTTCATGCCAATAACGTTATCTATCTGCCTAACTTCTACATTCAAAACAGGCCTCCTTCAATGTACATCAGGTAATCAGGATGGGGGTCTAAAGCCATAAACCAATTGACTGATTGATTAACTGATTGATTGATTTAATTGACTGGAGCATCCCTTGTGTGTAAAACGATTTTGGAACTTTGTCTTTTGGTCTGTCATAGAAATCACAGAATGTAAAATGTGAAGTTCACATTCTGTGAAGGATAGCCAGCATTTTTAACCCCCCTTCCCTCCCCAACCACTACATACACATACTTGTACAAATAGACTTGTGAAGTTTTCTTTTAATTATGTATATATATAGTATATATATATATATATGGGTGAAATGAATGTGGAGACAACCAAAGGACAATGTTCATGCAAAGCTGGAGTAAAGCCACAGTGGGGCACTCAGCCATGGATGAGACGGGGTTACAGAAGTAGGGGAACATAAAAACATGCAAATGAAGTTATCTGAAAACAATTTGCAGACTTTGACATTTGTTGTGGCAGCCATTGTAATCTGTTTTACTGCATTTTTCTGCATTGGTTTGTTGAGCGTCGAGCAGCTGTATCAAACAAAACCTTATCTGAAAAATGTATATCATAAATTTAGCACTTAGCCCTGTTAGTTCAGTCAGTCACCCCATAGCAGCTGCTGCTGTGGAGCAACAGGTGGCAAGAGAAACCAAGACCAAGGGGAGAGCAAAGGAGATGATGAGGGCTATCCTCCAAGGCCTCTCCAAGTTCCTTGAGCATTACAGTAATTTACAGCTTCCTGTTAAAAAAAAAGAAAAGAAAAGAAAAACAGCTGTTCTCAGTCTCATGGCTAACTCTGGCTGCTCTTATAGGATTCCTGGCATTTAATCTGGGAGAAAACTTTTAATATTACAGAGTTATATTCACTGTCAATGCTTTAGTGCTGAATCAGCATTTTTAACAAGCCTAATTTGGAAGCAGGTTCAGCCAGAGCTGGTGTTCAGTCAATGGTGTAAGGGTGTATTATGCTAATGGCTGGACTTCAGCATTTGTAGCATAAGATCAAAGGAATAACATGGTTACATAAAGTCCTGGTGTTTACTCTGGAGTTTGTAGGCAGCAGTCAGAGCACTGCAGCTGTCACATTCCAACCTCAACCAAATTAGCACAGTCATAACATTCATAACGGACAGAACACATGAAAGTACAGTGTAGTGCTAGACAGTAGTAATAAAATAGAAATGATACCACTTTATTGTATGACAGTTGGTTTGTTTAGTTGTTGTGTATTTTGAAATAATTGTTCTATATTCTGTAACACCTGACAAAAAAATCAGTTACACAAATGCGACTATGCAGCTTAAGACAGTATATCATAATTCACTAGTGGCTATTAGAGAAGCATTACACAAACAATAGTCATGCACATCAGGACTGCAAAATATAGTTGGAGAAATATGAATGTGAAGTATGAGTGTATCTCTGTATGTTTTCAAATCAAAGTGCTAATGCATGTAAATCCAACAAATACATTTTATTTTATAAACTGTATTTTATATATGTGTATATACACGTGTGTGTGTGTGTGTGTGTTATACCTATTTCCCTTCCCAAATTAATAATTCAGTCTGCTATCTAGGACTCCCTCATTGACAGCAGGATGAAGGCTAAAACTCTCTTTGACATCAGTGAATAACAGTGTATAATAAAGTGAAAAAAACTGACCACCTAGTTATTTATTACAATAGCACCTGTCAGGGTGGTGGGATATATTATACAACATGTGAACAGTCAGTTCTTGAATTTGATGTCCTGGAAGCAGGGAAATTGGGCAGGTATAAAGGATCTGAGACTCTTAACAAGGGCTTAATTGTGTCAGAGCATCTCCAAAACAGCAGTTCTTGTGGAGTGTTCCAGGTGTGCAGTAGTTACTACCTACCAAAAATGATCCAAGGAAAAACAACTAATAAATCAATGACAGGGTCACGGTCAACCAAGGCTCACTGATGCATGTGGGAAGTGAAGGTTAGCCTGTCTGGTCTGATCCCAAAGAGGAGCTTCTGTTGCACAAAATGTTAATGCTGACTATAATGGGAAAGTGGCAGAACACACAGTCAGAGTTTCAGCAGCATGAGGTGGATCTACTCAATATTAGGCAGGTGGTATTAATAGTATGGCTGATCAGTGTATAATGCACCACCACGTCTTTTTAGACTGTGTCTAAAAGCAATTGAACAAGCAATTGAACAATTCAGCATGCTGGCAGGGAAACAGTAACCTTGAATACTGTGACATTAGCTATGAGTCATGCTTGCTAGCATTGTGCTGAATGATAAGGATGGCCATCCAACCTGTGATAGAGCAAGGCTAATTTTGCTTTACTGGCCTCCTAGCCATAGATAGCTGTGCCATCTCATAACCTCCTGATGGCTATTGGGATATGATGATCAAGTTAATGCAGTTTAGTTGTGCTCTACTGCGTTTTGTGATGGTGAGGTTATGCAGTTTTCTTCCCAATTTAGTCTGTCCATTCCACCTGCCTAGCTAGGTCTCCTGGTCCCACCAAGCAAGCAGAGTAAACTTGATCTCCTGATGATAAGTCCAATATTGAAATGGTTGCACTGCTCAGGAGCTCATCTTCTACTTATCTGTAGAAAATGTAATGGCTAAGCTGTTATCCAGGTACAAACTGTGGCTTTCAAAACCATTTAAATATACTGGGGATTATAAAATATAATGTTCATATGCCTCCCTGGTACCATTTACAGGTCTAACAAGACAATAATGTAAGCTGGATTAATAGTAAATCTAGCATAGGTATCGACTGTGGATATTCATTATTATATTTTATGATTAAAGGCCTATGGACCTAATGGTCAATTTTTTGGAAAGATAAATTGATATCAGTCTCATTCACTGAAGAGTTAAATAAGAAATTCCCCAGTGGCAGCTTCTGTGTTTACAGTGGGTGCGCAGACATACAGCTGAGCCAAGAGTGGTGACAAGGTCCAGAGGAAATCCAGCCATAAACATAGAAGAGGCAAGTACAGAGCAGACTGCATGGGAGAAAGAGCAGAATTAGTGTATGTCACATTTCCTGGGTCATGCTTCATATGTGCCCTGTCTGTTAACCCCATTTGGTCACAAAGACAAACTGTTTAGACAATAAAAATCTATTCCCAGCAAGTAACACAGATACTAAATGTGGATATACTGACTTGATTAATCATTGGTCATTAATTCATATATTAATATGTTGTTGCTATGGTAACTTCTCCAAAATAATTTTTAGCAAGGAAAAACTAACGTGAGGTTTTTTCATATCATTTTGAACTATTTCTGTTATTCCCATCATGGAATGTTCACATCCTGTAAGGGACAGCTAGCATTTTAAAACGTGAGAAATAAATAAATAAATAACCTCATAACATTATAACCTATAACATATCTTTTTATTTGTCTAACTGTGCCATGTTGTAAATTCATTCAACCAAACAATTGCTACCTTTGAATGTTGTGGGCTAAAATGTTTGATTTTGCATGGGCTTCCCAATATTTGTTGCAAAATCTGCATTATATTTATGGGATTTGCTGTACCATAGCCTAATGACCTCTTAAAATCCTGTAAAAATGTTTCCATTAGTCCTTCCTAGTTCTCAATCAGGTCTCTTTTTCAACTTGATCACATCTGAAACACAGTTATCAAGAAACTTGTCAGACATATCCAATATCAAATTTCATTTAAATGATGTGCCTCATTGTGGAAAAATTATGTGGTCCCAACAATGCAGTGTAAAAACATTTTCCACCCAGCTTTCTAAGATTTCTAGTGTTCTGACACTTTTCCATCATAGTCAGCATTAACATTGTGTGCAACAGGAGCTCCTTTTGGGATTAAATCACACAAGCTAGCCTTCACTCCCCACATTGATCAATGAGCCTTGGGTGCCCATGAGCCTGTCGCTGATTCATCAGTTTCCTTATTTGGATCACTTTTGGTAGGTACTAATTATTGCCCACCTGGACTACTCCACAAGACCTGCCGTTTTGAAGGTGCTCTGACTCAGTCCCATGCATGCTGACAGTAATTATGAAAATCTTTAAACTGTATGATTTATGTGTTAAATGCAGGTGTAATGCAAAATTACGAAGCAAAAGAAATAGTGGGAGAGTTGGTTAAATTAGCGAGAGATTGCGACTGCTTACTCCTGGAGAGACTGAGAAATTATGAATGATTACTTTATTCAAGCCTACAGTCTCTTAACCAGTGTCTGATTTGCCTCATAACTCTGCTAGACTACAAAAGGATGATCTGATCTTTAATCTTTGTTAAGACCTAATAATCTTTTAATGATGGACTCCTGTCAATCTTTAATAAATAATTAAGAAAATCAGAGAACGCTACTTAAATCTACTAAGACATTTAACACACTACTTCACACACCATTAATAATGCATTCTGAGTACAGTCTGTCAGTCTGTGGTCACTCTTTAATATCACTGCAGCACATAACTGGGTCGACTGAGTGCAAAGTTATCAATGTGACAACTTGGAAAAGCCAAGCACAACAGAGTCACGGTTTCAGACACTTTATGAAAAATTCATTATAGTCTAAGGACATTTACTTCTTTGTCTAACCACCCTCAAAATTTGCATTCTCATGTTAAAACAAACATCATGGGGCATTGACAAATGTCATGCGACAGCGTGGCCATATAAGACACTTTTTTCACCAGCAGAGCTAAAAAAAACCCACAAGTATCGGCTGACGTGTGTTTTGCTTTAAAGGAATTGGAGGGCAGTGCGTTTGGTGTTTATTTGGTCTCTGATTCCCAGCTTTTGGACTTGGGCACATCTGGAAGGCATTAGCCTGCCGCGCTGGCTCGTGGGATGAGGTCACTGTGCCAGAGAAACAATGTTGCTTTTGTCTGTTATGCCGACCGATGACGCTGTGGTGAAGCCCAGGCCTGCGGGCGGGAGGACCAAACAACCAATGAGAGAGCAAAATGACTAAACAGCCAATCAGGGAGACCGAGCCATTTAGCCAGTGAGGTAGTGAGCTAGGGAGATGGGGCTCATGCCGCTATGCTTACGCACAAAGCAATTAGCATCATGCTAACTGCATGGTCTAAATCACGTATTTGACTGAAACCACATGAGTTGTTAAATAATCTCATTTAGGTTGGCTTATGTGGTTTCTGGCATTGGATGACACACTGAGTTGTTAAAGGGCCCATATCATGGAAAACCCAGATTTACATACTTTTTTTAAATAAAAAAGTTGACTGTGGTACATAAATACTGCACACAAACGTCTCCAGTCTATACAGCCTATACATGGTAACTAAGCTGCAAAAAGTCCATTTTGAATTTGTGATGTCATGAAAACCAATGCATTTTCATGTACATATACATAAACATACATTTGCATATTTTGTCTGTAGAACCTTAGGTCCAGCATCTATAAAGAGAGATTTATAACGAGAATCTTTCAGACCAGTCTGCTGAGGCCCAACACAGGGCAGCCATTCAGGATCAGGATCATTCAAGATCGTTTACACATTTCAGTCTTAAAGGCACAGTAACAGTGATTGTTTTGGTCAATGAAACAACATAAAATTGGACCTCGAGAAAATAAAATGCAATAAAAATGTCAGATAAAGTCCTTTTTATGTATTTTCCAATAAACTTGTCGGGGGTTGGGGTAGCACCGGCCCAGTTGTACCCCTGAGGTTTTCAAAAAAAAGCTTATTTATAGCCCTGTTAATGCTGGTCTTTGGTTTTTCTAGGTGTTAAACTGGCTGCTGCTACTGTTTTAAGCTCTACAACAAATATATTACCTTTTTTTTGGATATGAAACATGTCTTGGTTGATCACTAGTTTTGTGGTAAAGGGGTGGTTCTATAAATTAGATTTTTCACCAAATTTCATTTAAAATATCAGACTGATATTCTCCTAAATCGCCACACCTCTGCTAAGGATTTTTCTTGCAATAAACAACAGAACAGTGGAAGTTAACATGCTCTGCTCGAGTGTGGTGCTGACAGCCTACTGTACAGCGACCTGGCCAAGCAGACCAGCCAAACAATGTTTCACAGTGGCCTGCTGAATGATTTAGCCCACCGTTCTGTAAAGTCGGTGGACTCACTAGGCCTGTGAAGTGTGGAGCTGGAGTGTACGAGAGCCGTGTGTTCTGTGGCTTTCAGACTATTTCCAGTAGTTACGCGAACAACCAGGAATTTCCTCTCCTGACCAATGATGGCTACCACTGCAATTTATGCTCCACCAGCCAGACAGACCTACAACAGATTTTTTACAGCAGTTTCTGAAGTACGGTGCCTGTCTCTGTACCAACAAAAGTGATGAACTGAATTTGATTCATATGTGTATTATTTACATATAAACAATATACAACCAGTATATCAATGTATCAGAAATATATACTCACTGTCCAAGAAAAAACAACAATTTCCAAAAATACAACATTACAGGACAAGGCAAAAACAATCCTCACTTCTCATTAAGAACAAAATTAAGAACTTCAGTTAAGAACAAAAGCTTTGAAGCATTTCTACTGGTCTCTTCGTCAAGAAAATTTCACACAGGGTAAAGTCCAGCTGCTGTGTTGATGCAGAAAAATACAAAAAAAGGAGATAAGTGGTTTTCTCTGGTTAGTAATGATTCCCTTTTGATGATTTTACAAAGTGACAGAAACACCACAAAAGGTCCATTTTATCCAGTACACCATGTACATTGGTGTGCAAAGTTTTAAAAGTAGACATCCTCTAGAGAGAACACACTTAAATATGGAATACTCCCAGTGCTGGGAGTATTGATACATATGTATCATTTTGTAGCTCAGCTGTGATAAGCAGACAGGAGTAGTAGAAAAATATAACGACACAGATAAAATGTAGCTGTGTTTTATTACAGACAGTAATCTTAAAAAGACAATAATCAGATTACTGATGTGTGATAAAAATACTGGGATGACTTGCAGGTTTACAAAACTACTTATTTGCCCCTCACAAATATTTGGGGAACTTTCACAGAGGACATGAACTTACTCCACCAATCACTGTGGTTGGCATTGCAACAGCCAAGCTGACTGGATGACCCAGCAAGTTGCTGAACAAATGCTGAAAGGCAGTGGTTCAATGTAGAGCTGTGAGCACTCATTTGAATGCATAAATGTAGTGACAGAAACACCACAAAAAGGTCAATTTTATCCAGTACACCATATACAGTCATGTGCAAAGTTTTAAAAGAAGACATCCTCTAGAGAGAACACACTTAAATATGGAATACTCCCAGTGCTGGTGCACAATTTCTACCTCTTTTTTGAAAAAAAAAATGTTTTATTATATTTCATGTTTCACTGTTGGACCTGTGATGATTATTGGCAAATGGTGGTGGGATAACTGATGAATTGTGCAACAAAGGTTAGATTACAGTCAGTAACAGTAACGCACTACATGGTGAATCTAACAGAAAGGCCAGTGAGTGTGAGTATATTCTGCTATTCTGTACTTTTGACAATTATTTTGTTATTGTTCTTTATTTTACTCACAAGCAAATGTTACACACACGTTATACACACTGACAGGGATGGAGAAAGATGTTTTAAAAGTTGATATATATGTGATGTTTAAAGTGACGTTCTGTGAAATGATTTGCCAGTTTGCAGTTTAAATTCTTTGGATCATTTACAGTGAACAAAACGTGTTAATGTGATGAGACACACATCAAACCACTGATGTACACCCTGTTCACACTGTTCTCGCCTTCTGGAAGAAGTTTATGCAAATAAGCAGAGTGGCGTCCAATCAGACCGCTTTAACATCAGACCGCTTTAACATCAGACAAGTTTAAGAGTTCAGCTTGCAATCCTGAAACCCCAGGATGGGTGTGGGGGACCTTTTTATGAGTCTTTAAATTTAAATAAACCTTTCGCTAACATGTTGCTTATTGGCATTTTTACAGATGTCTCAACCAGACGTGAAGTTATGACATTTGATAATCAAGTCACATTTAAAGGTTCCACTGCATTCCATCAGGACTGTGCTTTATCAGGAGGCAGAAGAGCACAGTCTTAACGGTTTCATGAACCTTTGCAGTATTTAAAGACACCGGTACATATGGACCTAACCTCCATTATTAGGAAAAAATTATAATACATAATCATATTATGCAGTTATCTCTACTGTATAAATATATTCACATTGGTATATTCAATATATGTTCCAAATAAATGTTATGTGAATATATTGATACATTCACATATTTTATATATTTTGAAATATATAGTTTATTTCAACAATATACTGTAATATATTTCATTCCTGTATGGTCTCTCTCTCTCTCTCTCTCTCTCTCTCTCTCTCTCTCTCTCTCTCTCTCTCTTAGACAGCTAGTACAAAGAGGAGTAGTGACTTGGGTATTTAATAATAGCTTTTGTATGTCTAGTAAACTCAGGGTCATACACAGGCAGCTGAAGCAGTTGACCCCTCTAGCCTACACAGTGATCAGTTCAGCCCAGCACTGCCTGCCTCAGGCTGACTGTACTTGACTGGCACTGGCCAGAACTGGAAAACACATACCAAGATAATAATTATCCTGCGTTTTCAGCATCCCCTCTCACTCTCGGGTGATCAGACAAATGGCTCCTGCCACTCAATTATTAATGCTACATATCACTTAGTGCCACTGTGAGCTTTAGAAGTTTCTGATTTGCTGTCAGCTTCACTTCATCACTTCAGATTACACATGTGGCACATGCTGTGCTTTACTCTTTGCCATGCCCATATCTACTTACAGTGCGTAAATCACTGTTTGACGTTTGAAGGCTCCAGACCATGCTCCTGCTTCAGGACCATAAGTGCATTGAGCAGGCTTAAACAGACTTAGTTGGTTGACAGTGAGAAAAACATGTCACTGTTGTAATATGCAATACATTAAAGGGATATTCCAACATCAACTCATTCTCATATATCAGTTACACTTTCCTTGAACCCTGCCACATAACACTGACCATGAACATGCTACAGAAGATGTAGTCATGAGTTGTCATGATAGATTATGTCCTAATAACATCTACAGCACCATGACAGATGCTGTGCAACATGTAATGACATCAAAAATCATAATGACAATTACAACAATGCTAATTTGACAGTAATGGATATAGTCTAGTCATCAGATTGGTATTTTCAAGGAGCAGGGTAATCTGTTGAAATTATTGCCTGTGGTAACAGTATATTCCATAGTTATGTCAGAGATTTTGTCATTATTCATTATTTCATAATATTTAATAAAAAGTCCAGTAGCTCTTTAAATTGTAATTAAATGTTAGTGAGGAACAGACCAACAGAAGTATTGTATCATGTATAAAAATATATCATCCCATTAGCTCACATTGAAAGTAAACTTTTTTTGGAGATAGGAGTTTTTGTTCTAACCGCTTAAATGGTTGAGATGAAAAATGTGTTTTTTGTAAAAGCAGCATATTGTTTCTGTCAGGCAAAAATCTTCTCCAAATCTATCTCCAAAATGGCAGCTTTATAAGTGCAAAACCTGAACTTATAATGGAGGCTAATGAAAAATAAATATATATATATATTATATTTATATATAATATAAATAATTTAGAACCATTTTGCTTCATTCATTGTGATACAATGTAAAGTTAGCAGTTATTTTTAAATTCTGTAAAAATGTAAAATGTTACAGCAATGGAGATGCAAGGTTTTGTTTTTTTGATATGCAAAAATTCATCCATTTGTTTCATAAGTGATGTTGCCCTTAGGCGTTCCCAAGAGTTGAAGCCGTGCTGTTGACTACGATTCATTATTACTCAACTACAACAACTGTTATGTGAAGCAGCTTTAGACGGTGCGTAACATCAATCTAATAAATATTCGAGGAGCACGAGTGGTGTCACTGAGTGCTTTGCTTTTTAATGCTCAAGCTGTCATTACCATAATAGCAGTTGAAGCTGGAGGATGCTACAGAGAGTGCAACACAGAATCACCTCCACATTCACTAAACATGCACTTGCACTGACTGGCATAAAAGGGATTTTCATTATCTTTACTGGTTGTAAACTTTATGTTTATGTATCATTTTGTAGCTCAGCTGTGATAAGCAGACAGGAGGAGTAGCAAAATATAATGACACAGATAAAATGTAGCTGATTTTCATTACAAACAGTAATTTAAAAAAAGACAATAATCAGATTACTGATGTGTGATAAAAAAAATACTGGGATGACTTGCAGGTTAACAAATCTTAACAAAACTTAAAGCAAACTTATTTGCCCCTCACACATTTTTGGGGAACTTTCACAGAGGACATGAACTTACTCCACCAATCACTGTGGTTGGCATTGCAACAGCCAAGGTGACTGTGTCCCAGCAATGTACTGAACAAATGCTGAAAGGCAGTGGTTCAGTGTAGAACTGTGAGCACTCATTTGAATGCATAAATGGCGCCTTGCACAATAAAAAGGTTCTTTGAAGCATCATCATCATCATTATTATCATTTTCTGCTGTTTATCTGGAATCCAGTCTCAGTGGGAGCAGGCTAAAGCCCAGACATCACTTTCCTCATTTCCACCTGGGCATTCCCAGGCCAGTCTAGATATATATTCCTCCCAGTGTGTCCTGGGTCTGCCCGATGGTCTCCTCTCAGTTGTTTGTGCCTGAAACACCTTCACTGGGAGGCACCAAGGAGGCATCCTGCCCAGATACCCAAACTACCTCAGCTGGTTCCTGTCAATGCGAAGGAGCATCGGCTATCCTCCGTGATGTTTTTAGGGTGCACCCAGCCAACCTTTTCACCTGATGTATCTACAGTCACCCTTTGGTCACTACCCAGAGTTTGTGACCACAAGTGAGGGTTGGAACAAGGAGCAACTAGTACATGGGGAGCTTTGCCTTCTGGCTCAGCTTCCTAACACCACAAAGTGGTGTAATTACTGCATGACTCCTGCCGCTACTCTGATCTGCCTGTTGAACTCCTGCTCCGCTTCACTCTCACAAGACCTCAAGATAATTGAGGAGGCAGTAACTCATTCCCAGCTCAGAGGGGGCAAGTCACCTTTTCCCAACATTGAAAACTGGTTTTATGTAGAACTAAAATGAGTTCTAATGTTGTTATTAGAACCATTTCTCCATCATACAGAGTGTAACTGAGTTCTAAATCTCTAATGTTCACAATGACAAATAAGTCACTTTCAAAGGAAGCAACATCCTCAATTCTCAGCATAGGTTGATCTAAAAGATTTTGTTTCTGTTGCATCCATTCGGCATTAAATTTTGACCCAGTGTAAATAGCAGCTGGTGTTTTCAGATGATGTACAAAGCTAAACATGACAATAAATGGAGGAACATAGGTTTTGTTCTGACATTGACATTATATTGCTTTGAACAAAGTGAGGTGTTGAATTTATAACTACATGAATAAAACACTTCCTATGTTAATTTACATTTGGCAGTACCAATGTATCATATCATTCAGTGTGTAAAGCTGTTGTATGCATACAGATATTTGACCCCTTTACTTCATTGGCTTGCTCACCTCATCTCAGATTTGTTAAAGTGCATAGACAGCAAGTGTACAGCACAATGAGATGTAAGGGCCATTAGTCTAAAGATGCATGATAAACACTGAATATGGTTTGTAGAACTAGGCCTGTGAGTAATACAGTGGGAAAACTGGCGATCCCTTCTTCCTTTTGCTAGAATGCGAAAAAAAAACAGTACTGCACTACATTTATGTCAAAATCCCATCCAGTGCATTTCTGTCTATTCCCATGAGTTTTCCTCACACACACAGCGCTCCAGACCGAGCCACTCTTAGCTCAGCCTTTTCACCATATAAGGACTTTTTGTATCCCTCCACCGGGGAGAGGCGAACAGGAGGTTGGACAGGGGAAAGGGGCCAGTAGGACCCCCTGCTCCTTTTGCCTGTGGCCCCCCTCCATTTCACGACAGCAGTTACAACATGTGGATCTCGACAAACATGCTGAAGCTGTTGAAAGCTTTGTCTGCAACTGAGAAAGTCTAGCATTTTTTTTTTTGTATTCACTCTCTAAGAGGACTCACTGACTGTAAAGTTAACCCCTTAAACCCCTTAGGACCTGTTTCACCAATTTTCCCTCTCATAACTGTATAAATTGTACATTAGGTTTATTATAGTTACGGAAAATTGAACAGTAGCTACAGAGTAATTAGTCTTAAGATTTACACCTGAACAGTAAATGTTATGCTTAGACACTGAGTGTTATTACATTCGTTTTGCAATATTATTCAAGTGTAATTGCATAGTGTGTAATTGTACATTAAGTTTAAATTCTGTAGCTACAGTTTTGCAGTTCTATCTTTCTTTAATTTGTTTCATTGTCAGAAACACAGAAAAAACAGAACACTGTAGATGTAGCAGTAATTTTCCAATTCCGATAAAAAATACCTCCTCCCCAACTCATGTCTCCTACACAAATCTGCACTTCTGGTGATAACTGCAAGTGTTAACACAGCAGCACGTGATTAACAAGTTGATGCAGTAATTATGAACATACAGAAACTGAAGTTTGCTGATTTAAAAATTAGGCTCAGTATTTGAACACAGAGCAAAATGTCTTTTTTAAACTACTGACACACTTCATCTGTAAGCAGGTAACAGCTGGAGCTATTGTACAGTAGTGCACACTGATCAGATGAACAAAACAGAGAGCAGCTTTTTCCTCTGTGAATATCCCAGGTGTAAGACACGCCCCCTTTCCTCCCAGCAGACATACTCTCTCTCTCTCTCTCTCTCTCTCTCTCTCTCTCACTCCCATCCTCTCTGTCTCCCTTCCTCACTTCACCTCAATTCTTTTTTCTATTTTTCTTTTTCTATTTCACTCCCCCCATCCCTCTCTCCTAACCTCTTTCCACTTTCCCTTTTGCTCTCTCCCACTCTCTCACGTTAGGCGTGATGGTGTTGTCCTTTCCCTCCACCTTAGTGACAGTGCTTCGTGTCTCCTAGCAGCTCTATGTGAAACGTCAGGAGTCTCTCTCTCTCTCTCTCTCTCTCTCTCTCTCTCTCTCTCTCTCTCTCTCTCTCTCTCGCTACCCCTCCCTCTCTCTCACTTTCTGCCTCTCTCTCCCTCCTCCCAGCTGTCTCTCTGCTGCACATACATAGGCCTGTGACTGCGAGGGAGGGAGGTGGGAGGAGAGAGAGGGAGCGAAAGAGAGAGAGAGAGAGGCAGTCTGGCAGGCACATGGCCAGTGAATGAGAGGAACTTGCCTTCAGCACACAGGCTTACTGGATTTGAGCTGTGTGAGTGTGTGTGAGTGAGTGTATGTGTGTGTGCCCATCAATATCTAGCCTACTGCCCCCTCCACACACACGCACTGGGACAGCAAATCTGAGAGGTGTACCTTTGTCTTTCCAGGATGGCTGAGGCCGAACTTCACAAAGAGAGGCTACAAGCTTTGGCGGTAAGTTTATGGCTTCTATGGTTCCCCTATTGTTTGTTCCATTTAAGCCTTTGATAACACTGGCAAACATCTGACATTTTGATACAAAGTATCATGGATTAGGTTTCTTTTGGACCTCCACAGTAAAAAACACTTGGAGACAATCTGCCATCTGCTGTAGGGCACTACAGATTAGTCGCTTCTGGAGGTTTCTGCTGGATCTCTACACTGGAGAGAACCTGACATGTTCTCTTGAGAATTATGAATGTCTCTCTTTTGGAGGTTTCTTTTTTGGACCTTCATAAAGTACCAGCAGAACTCGTGGGTTTGGCAAGTAGGTGCAAACACCTCTGCACATGGATTCCATCATGGACAGAGGGAACATCTAGCTCTAAATACTCACCATGCATGCTGTGAATCAGAGTCCAGCAGTTATAGCCGAGTGTAGCAGAGAGTGGCTAATTTTGGCAGCAGCTACAGGGCTTCAGTGCTTACTGGAGGGGCCAGCAACAGATGGATAACTATTTCGGCTGCGTCTTTATCATCTTTGTGATTCCATGGTATACATGTCTCAAACAGAGGAGGTGCAAATGTTGACATGGTCAAGGAGAACAGTATGTATGAACATGTGAGGCTGCTCAATTCACCAGTGTAGAATAGACCTTCACTTCCTGCTAGCCTTGGCATGGATGTAGTTAGAAGTATTTCTCACTTTTGGAAAAACCAACAATGGAGAAGTACAATAGACAGCGTTGATTCAAAACTTTCAGTCTTTACTACATTTGCGTTTGTAGATAGAAGAGAACATATTTAATTATGATTTGAATTTGATAGAAAGCACTTGATATGTGTAAAGTTTTGAGGAAAAAAAAAACTCTCCTTGCACTTTTTGCAGTTTTTGTCCTTTCTTGACCTTAAAATGTTGATTCCTGTCATTGCAGAATGTGACGCAAATGTAAATGTACATGCAGTTCATCGTGTAACTCCCTGTGTAACTCACTATATAATTATGTAATTACATTTGAATAGCGTAGCACAACAAAAGTGAAAACTCTCCACTTATGGGGTAAGGGTTAATGAGCATAAGTTCTTGGCAAAGGTTAGCATGCAAGCACGCTAATGACTTCAGGATGACAACTTCTACGCCAAAGGTTAAGTGTGGAGATGGATGGTGCTTCACTGAGACAGAGGAGGTTTGAATAATTGAATTTGGAGGGTGTCTGCCAGCAGCTCGGTAAATGACCTAAGAGTATTTGCGCGGCGTCTGTTCCTGTGCCTGGGCTTTGAGAGTTTACTCCACGGCAGAGGAAGCTGCTCTCTAGAAGAATGTTCGATGAGACTCATCTGAAAAACATTTCCCTCGCTTAAGCACGAGTGGCCATCAGCCACTGCTCAAAGCACAAATCCATCTGTGGGCGGAACATCAACAACAGGAAATGACGTTGATAAAATAATGATTTGAATCATTACAATGGTTTGGTTTGGTGACACTCAAATAGGATAATTTAGAACCTGGACACATGGAAGAGATTACTGTATGGGCAATACTGTGCACTATGTGCTCATTTTAGCAAAATTACTGCTCATTATGTTGTTGTTGAGGGTCAATTAGCAGTAATTTCAGTTCTGTTTTTATAGGTGCCTTTTGTCAGATTATATTTCTGTTTGGTCATCTGTTCCCAAACAGTCAAGAATGTAAAGCTGAAGACATACTTATTAGAGGTGGGCAACCTGATATGTCATTATCATCAGTGATGGCTAGTAAAACTGAATGGGCGGATGGGCTCTATAACTAATAGCACCTATCAATACCTTACACTGCAGTACCACACTTCAGAGCCCAAAATATAGCAACAAAACAATGAAATGAGCAGTCTAACGTCTACCAACTGGTAGTTTACTGTTTAAACCATCAGATCTAAAGGGCTAATAGTGACTGTGCATTTGCAAATGCTGCTTCAAGACTATGGAACAGTCTACGGAGAGAAGTTAGAGTAGTATTGTAGTAGTGCTTCTTCTCTGGCAGATATTTAGCTCGAAACACACCTCTGATGAAAACTGATGACATACTCAGTGATGTGAACTGTGGCTGTTTGATGTGAATTTCATGTGGGTTTTCTTCTTTCTTCTTCCTTTTATGTCTGTGCAGCACTTCGACTCAAAACAGTTGTATAAATGTGCTCTACAAATAAATGATACTTATTTTCTATAGCAGATTAACACGATTATAGTATATTTTACAGCAGCATATTGTTGCTGTCTAAGAAAAAACAAGTATCTCTAAAACTTTTTCAGGAAAAGGCAAAAATGTTCCTCACTTAAAATCTAAGTGAATGGAAGAATGATGTAAAACCAGTGATTTTCACACAATGTAAAGGCCACCTGCCCTGTTGATGCAGAAAAAAACAAAACAAAAAAAAAAAAAAATAGGGATAAGTGTTTTTTTCTGGACAGCTATGTCATGCTCTATTTACCAACTACAATGTGAAGAGAAGATAAGATAAATGTCCATAACATTTTTGAGCACATCTGAGAGATTTTTGAGTCTCAGTCAGTCAGGTTTACGAACTAGACCTGTCCGTCCCAACTAATAGCAAAAATCTTATATATGGTAAACCAAGATAAACCAGTTAAATTGGACAAAAAATAGTCACTGAATGTTGGTGAAATGGCTAGAACTTCCTGCTGATGCGAATGGCAGTTGGGTCTCTTTTGTCTGCCTAAGGGAGAATTTAGTCCCCTTTCACTCTCACTAAATCTCATCTCTGCTGATGCTAGTTGGGAGCTGAATGTTTTAAGCTAATAAAATTGCCCAAATGGAGAAGAAATCTATGGGGCATTTCACTACACAGCAATTTGGACATGGGGAGCAGCATGAACCTGCACATTATCTATATTGGCAGTATCTTCGTTGATTCTTATTTTTCTCATGAACTGTTGGTGGTACTGATGCCTGTTGTTCCACAAGCATCCAAAGTAATCAGTTTCAAGTCATTTGGTAACAGCAAGTATAACAATGTGGATGTCAGAGATTAAACCTTACTTTAAAGCCTTTTCTCTTTGAAAGAGAGGGAGCACTTAGAACTGCTAGCCTTTTTGTACCTGCTACCGTATTTATTGTGATATATTATGGCATAAGGTATTTTTAGCAGAGTATAGCAGAATTCTATAAGACTAAAACATTGGTATAGATCAGTTGTAAATAGCCTGTAAACCACAAGAATAACCACTAAAACCAGAGTTCCTTCATAAATAGCGCATTTTTACAAATGATTTAATACTGTAGAAACATTCTTTTTTTTAACTGTAACACTGCTATTATGCTGGTTTATTTTGTCCAAATTGTTGAAAAATCTCAAAAAAATTCAACATTGTCAAGGACCAGGAAAAAGAAGTCATGTATCAAATTTTAAGTATTATATTTTTGCCCCCAACCACCCCCACCACTCTAACCCAACCTTAATATCTAGTTCAAAACTCAAGCTTAAAAATATGAGTGGCATTAGCTCTGGCTGAACCTGGAGGGATATTTTCCTCCTTTCTGTTTATAGCCGGCAGCAACAGCAAGGTTTAAAGGCTGGCAAATGTTTACTGCATTGTCTTTTCTGACGCCAACTCACTGGAAACCCGTTAAAGTCCCACACACTGCTTTTAATGGTATGTGGCAGCATGGCTGTGTTCCGTTAAAACATGCAAATATCAGCCAAATCAATAAAACCAGCCATTATTAATTCCTCATATTTACTGTATTTAAACCGTACACTCTGGTTAACCAGCAGATCTGACTCTGCTTTCTTAATGACATTTGAAATGCAATCACAGGCATCTCCAGCAGACCACACAGTGTGCAGTCTTTTTGGCCTTCTGCTTGATCAACCATCATAAATTATTAAGAAATTTCCATGTGTTCTTAGAATGAGGGAGCAGCTGGTATTAGGTTTCTCAGTGCCAGTCAATGACGCTATCATAAGGAGTAGCCATGGTTGCTGTTTTACTATGAACAGAAGCTTACCTTGGGGCTGAAAAGGACACCTACTGTCCCTTTGCATTTAGACACACCATAAAACATAGTGTTTATACCTTTTTCCATTTTGATTTAACCCTGTTTTAGTCTAGTCAGCAAATTCATTAGGAAACTTTGGCTTTGTCTCCTTTAACCCTTTCAAACCAAATGTCTAATTAGCAATGCATTAATAGCCTTTGTCCCTGTGTCTTTAAACCCAGAGTAGTGGTCAAGTGCATGCCCATGCTGGTTATAGTAAAATGGGTCATCAAGTGGAAGTGGAGCTCTTTCATGTTTTCTATCACTATATAAAACAAGCTCCATGCTGCTTTTATTGTTGGATGCACTGCGATCATTTCCCAGCAAGTGTACACACATTTAGATCACAATTTGGACCAGTAATCTTTAAATATTAATTTGTTTCTTTACTGATACAATAAAAGGTGATTGAGTAGTGCAGTATATTCCTATGCATTTGTTTGCTTGTTCAAAGTAGCTGTGGCGACCCCAAACATGGGTAGTGCTTTACAGAATAAGAAAAAGCAGAAGTTTCATTTACATTGGGCTTTTCTCAAAAACAGTAATAAAGAACATTATAAACAACAACAAAAAAGATCAAAACACAACACACACACTCATACAAACACACAGCTTGCAAAAAAATTCCCAGACCACCCACCCGGGAAGTCTTGTGGCTGCGGCCTAGTGTCGCTTCAACAGACGGTCTGGGAAACCTCAGAGCCACAAAGAACATCAGAACATACTTACAACCAAAACAAAACAATACAAATACAAAACAAAGGTAATTAAACCAGAACACACACTCACACACCAGGGGATTTTGGGGTTTCCAATTCCCCATCTGGGCGGGCACACCGAACTACACCAATAAGAGTGCTTGAGAAAGAGCCCTCATGCTACATATACATAATTCAATTATAAGATACCCTAGATGAGAGTGTCTGGCAAATGCATAAAAGTGCATGTGGTTTGGGGCACAAATAAAGTTTTTGAAAGATTAGTTCCTATGCTTTCCTTTTTCAAAAAAAAAAATATGTTAATAAGAAGTGAAATACAGGCTTTATTTGTCTTATTTTCCAAGGAAAAAAGAACCAATTCTGTACTGCTCTTCAATCTTGTTTCTCTCACTCCCTGCATCCAACATCTGTTTTAGTCCGACCGTTTAGTTAATCCAGGCCTCTTTCTTTTCCCATGCACTCTAGAAGCGTGAGCGACTGTGGGCTGCTTGAAGTTTGACCGAGCAGTCCAACAGTGGTCGAGCTTTTGAGGCCAACCAAGCCCAAGGCTGTATTTTTGGGGGCAATTAATTTGGCACTGATTACAGTTTACAGGATTGGTGTATTTGAGGCAAGTGAGTGCTGCTGACATACGCTGGCCATGCTTCACTTATTGCAAGTGAGCAATATGTTATTGTCTAATTATATTAGCATTATATCAGCATTACAGGACACTGCAAATATTATGCACCGTCTAGACGATTAAATGACTGAAGGAAGATGATCGTCAACTGTGCAGTCAATAACATGTGACTTGCACATTTTGGCGACTCTAAACCCATTCAGCATATAGCTTTCCTCAAACAATTGTGCATTGTTGGTGCCTTTCCCATTATCATTAGTGCTAGTCTGCATTTTTATACCATAGGCTTTAAACCACAGTCAGAACCAAGCCAGGCAAACCAGAACCAATCCTGAGGTTTTCCATCTCTAGCCAGTAAGTGAGGCTACGTCACTAGCTTCAATGAAAGGAAATCTAGTGGGCTGCTAATTGCAAAGGACTGGGTGGAGGAAAGTGTGCGTGGGCACATGTTGGGAAGTTAGACTTTTCCCTGGCGTCTCCACGCCTGCAGTGAGCGATTCAGACATATTTGCATCAATGACTATAAACTAGCCTGCATCCAACTTTCTGCCACACCCCCTTAGCCCAGAGCTTTGAATAAAAAGGGCAGGGCAGCTTTCACCGGCTAGCTAAAATTAGCAACAGCTGTCTTAGCCAGCATGGATGGAGTCCAGCATATTTGAAGGGGGTTGGGTAAAGGCACGGGACCTCCTCTGTTCTCAGGTGGGCTCAGCTCAAGGGGTCAAGGCCCAGCTGCCTGTCTTCTATTACTGTGTGGCATGCGACTGGGGCTAACCTTAAAGCTTGAAACACCAAGAGTGAAGGCCAGGCTATAGAAGAAATTGCTTTACTCTTTATAAACCATAAATTATGTAATTATTTACATGATTGCATTATTATTTTATTTTTTCGCCCGTAGTACCTGCAAGAGTATCAAACCACCTGCAAGAGCAAAGTTGTTTCAGTTTCGTCCTGTGTTTATCAATCCTGGTCCCAGAGGCCCACTGCCCAGCACATATTAGAGATTTCCTGGTGCCCAACATACCTGTTTCAACTCATCAGCTTATTAACAGCCCCCTACTGAGCTGAAGTGTGTGTGTTAAGCCAGGGAAAACCTTAAAATGTGCAGGACAGTGGGTTTCCAGGACCACTAGTGGGAAACACTGATTTAGGTGATGCTTTTGTTCAAGTCATGTCTAGCTTAAAGGGCCCATATCATCAATTATTCTGTATTTATATTTCCCCCACAGAGGGCCACTTATGAAATATGCATGGACATATATATATATATAATTTATTTGATTTTTGCAAAACTGCTGCAACAAAGCTTGAACTAAAAAGTGAAATAAGCAGTGTTTACAAACTACACCAACCTTCTTTATTTAATGAATATAAATTTCATTTTTTCATGATATGTTATAACAAATTGAACAGATTTTTATTTTTAGGTGCAAGAATGTGAGCTCCAAATGCATATATTCAGACTGCCTCATTAAAGCCATAAATGTCATGTATGCACTCAGCTGGTCAACACCTGTTAACATCACTTGACCCTATGGACACTAAAAGAATAGAGTATTTAAACCATTCAGAAGGTAGTATGCTTTGCTTTGCTCAGTCTGTTAGCTGATGATCATGTAAAAACATGTTTTTTGTGTGTGTTTGCATTACTATTGAGCCAACTGCATTCACTTTAAATTGCCCACAATGTGAAAAATGAACTTTCATTGCTTTTAAAAAATAAAAGAGATTATGTAAGTGTGGTATGTAAGCACTGTTCAAGTTCCAAAACTGTTCTAAATTCACTGTTTCAGTAAATACGGTGCATTTAATCAGAACAGAACTCATTTACATATATCCGTCTAAAGCCCAAACAGCTGATAAAAGAGAGGTTAGAAAATTGTTATTGTAAATAAATGATTTATAACTTTTTTGGTACATGACATTAACATTGTAACCAGACCTCAGCGAAAACAAATGTAAAAAAAAAATATTCAAAAATATTAAATTTCAATGAATTCTACTTTGATCTTTAACTGTAAACTTGGCCTTAATTCAAGATATCACAACACTATTCATACCGAACACTCCAAATGCAGGGTGTAGCCTACGCTGATATTGGAGCACACTCCAAATCAAAAATAGCTCATGAGCACATGAAGCTGTTTAGTGCTACTCTCTCACATCAGTGTGTGTTCATACGTCTATGCAAAGGTTTTTAGAATGGGGCTTCAGACTCATCCAGAGTAATTCCCTTTACAGATCACAATTTGACATTTCTCTGCAAAAATTGCTCCAGTTGGTCTGACTTGCTTGTTGGGATGAGAGAGTATATTTGTATATGTGTATATTTGGAAGTCCAATTGGCTTTGCCAGAACAAGTAGAACAGTTCAGTTACTAACTGTGCTGACTGATTGCAATACGGGGTATTTCAGCCACGCAGGGCATATTACAGTCTTATTTTATGTGGCAGATTTTAGGCTTCATGTTCAGTAAAGGTTACTGACTTGACACTCAAGCCAGATGCTAAATGTACACCAAACAGTCCCTGTGTGTCAAATCAAGTAGTTCCATAGTGCATCAGTCCCAGTCAGTACAATGGATTGGACTACAGTTAATACTGGATAATATACTGAAACGTCAACCACTGTGCATATTCAGTGTCTGTAGGCTGCCATATGTAGCAAAAATTATTTATGTTGTTTAAAGAATAAAGCTAATATTTAAAAATGTCACTATGGTTACCAGGGTTGTTGCTTTTTTACTGCTAATGTAGATGATGTGATTGATTGACAAGAGGTAATTTGTCATTAATGTTTAATGCAAAATATTATTGTTCAATTTCAGTCGACCTTGCAAAAATTCAACCATAAAATAGTGAACAATGAATAGTGCAGGGCTCAGCCTTTAGTTCAGACTGTAGTTAACAAAACACAGTCGAGAGAGAGAGAGAGAGAGAGAGAGAGAGAGAGAGAGAGACATCTCAACAATAATGCTAACTTGAATCACCCATTAAGGGATTCTAGTATTACATTTTTTGGCCATTCTAGATTAACCACAGCCATCTGTAACAGACATATTGATGTTACTTGGGTGTTTCTAGAGTTAGTCCTTAAGTAAACTGATCTGGCATAGAGCTGCGGCTGTTTATAGACTTTTAGCTGCCACCTCTAGAAATTGAGATTGTTCCCTTTTTTTTGTTTGTTATTGCTCTGGTGTCGACCAGAGGAGGATGGGTTCCTCTTCTGAGCCTTGGTTTCTCCACAGATTCTGTAAGTAATAATGTGACCTGACTTTACCCTCCATATAAAGTGAAAGTGCCTATTTGTCATTGCGAACACACTCAAGCACCACAACAAAATGTGACCTCAGCTACCAACAGCACCCAGGGAGCAGTGCAGTGGGACAGTACCTTGCTCAAGGATACCTCAGTAGTGCCTGGGCTGGGACTCAAACCTGCAACCTTCAGGTTCCAAAGGCAGCGTCCTAACCACTAGGCCACCACTGCCCATAGCATATCTACCTTGACATCTGAGGCACTCAGATTGGATTACTGTCAGTTGAGCATTTCAAGTATCTTGCCCTTTTGTTTCCAACTAAAACTTAAAATAAGTGTAGTACTGCAGCACGAATCCCTTGAATAACAATGAACTGGAAATAACAAACATGTATATTTAGATTCTAGAAATAACTGGGCCTTCTCTGAAATTCCCTCTTGTGTAGTGTCAGAATATAGTGGACAGAGCACAGACTGAGACTCTGGGAGTTTATCTAGTATATTCTTTAAGATAAAGACAGAACATTCACAGGTCAACTCCTCTTCTGAATTTAAGAAGTCATCAAATTTTATATCACAAAATCCTTAGGCCATTTATCCCTATAGAAAATCTTTCTCTTTGAGCTGTACATTCAATTGAGCTGTATGTTACAGCTGTAGCAGCAACTTGACCTCACACACTTCAGAGTAAGCACATGCAGCAATTCAGCACTTAGACTGATGCTAATGTCATACAGCAATGAGACTGGTAATGCAGATCATATTGCTAGAGAATTATAACAGTAAAGAGTATGGCAGGACTGGCTCATGCAATCTTGCTCATTTTTCTTCTTTTATTAAAAGAAGTCTTGGCTTTACATTAAATGTTGAACCATTGATGTCAGGGTTTGATTGCATTCCACCAGAGCATTAGTTGAACCATTGCTGTCAGGGTTTGATTGCATTCCACCAGAGCATTATTAAGGTCTTCTGCTAATGTTGGATGATATTCCAGCTCATCCCAACACTGGATGGACCTCCATCAAAAGGCAGGTCCACAGTTCCACAGCCCAATGCTGAGTGGCTTTTATCCCTCTATCTGACACTTGGCATTAGACATGGGGATGTTACTGCTTCAGTGTGTCCTATTCTGTTGGCAGTAATTTTCTATGGAGATTATACTGTAAAAGCTGTGTTTGTTCACCTGAACACCTGTATTAGTAATGAGTATTAGCTAAATTCACAAATTCACATACATTTGGACATACAGTGTATATTAAGGTATCTTCTATGCTATATTCCAAGTGGTTGCCTGTATTAACCTTAAAGCTAACCCTAAAGCTAAAATCCCTGTGTTTGGAATGCTGCACAGATGCAGACCAGATTTGTTATTCTCTCCTAGATTTGGCATAAATGCACACCACATGGGTGTAACGAACTACAGGCTTTCATTTGGTAGTCAAAATATGGAACTGCTTAAAAAATAACCTCTAATGTTGCTTTTCAGGGTAGACCTAATCAGCCACTGAGTGTGTGTGCATGTGTTTACCTGAACTGGTTTACATTGGGGCTATTTTCTTGCTCATTATAATTAAGCTGTTTCTTGCTCACTGTAATTATGCATGAATAAGCCTGGAGCATGGTTTTATGTCCCTGCTAAGAATGATGAAAACATTGATAAGGTCAGAGTAAAAACAATAATGACCAATAAATATAATATAAGGTTGTGCTCACAGTATGATTCTGGTTTCTTCTGGATGAATCAAGCTAGTGGAAAAGTCAAGATGGAAAGACAGATAAAGAAATATTGTTCAGAAAAGTCGGTTCCAAGCAAATCTGGTGCACACATTGTCTACTTGCAATAAATGGACTGATATTTGGTATTTAGCTGAATTTTAATATAAAAATTAAGATTAAGCTTCCTGATGAGACTGCAGTCACGATAAACTGTTTTACATAAGCATTTAACGAGGTCTTATGAAATATCTTAACTACTTGCTAACACAGTCCGCATGTCCCAAAGGCTTGTGTCACTACTGTTGTTTAGTGTTATTAGTTTTTTTTTTAAACAATGACATAATCCAACAGGTTAATCAATCATAAGCATAGCATAACACGTCCTACTACTTTTTCTTATGATTCCTGACCTCATTTCAAGTACAAGATCCCACAAAGACACAAACCATGCCATCAATATTTAGATGAACACTTCTTTCATAAACCCCAACATTAACAAAGAACAGAAACATAACAAATACACACATATTTAGAGTTTCCGTTTCTCAGACTGCTTATACTAGGAAAGGCATGTCCGGTCTATTTTAGTCTGTCCACTGAGACAAGTGTTTGTGACTGTGTTGATAAGCAGCCAGAGTCACTCTAGTTGGCATTATCATCTGTATTGACAAGACTTTTACTGCAGACAGGCAGAAGTGCTGCAGACTCCCTGCTTCAAATAATAAACACGTTCCACAAAGCAGCCCTATATATCTGCTAAGGACAGCAGATAGTGCTTTAAAATGTGGAAAAAGCTAAATAAAAATTTGTCTTGAAAAGTTCTGAGTAACTTGAAAAAGTCAAAATCTCAGGTAGCCTGATCTGAGTTTGTATTGTGTTGCTATGTTTAAAGGTAATTACATAATTATATCATCAGTTGTTGTGGGTATTTTTTATACAATTGTAATGAATTACAATTGATTTACATTCTGTGTAGACATACCTTTGGTGTTTTTTTCTATTTCAAATCAAAATATGTCCTCTTCTTTAGATGAGAAGATTTAGAAAAAGAATTACCAAAGAAATCTACATCTTTAACAGAATCTTTCCACTGGAGCGCCCAAACCTCAAGCGAGATATAATTCATATAAAATTGTGCCACGCTTTTGTCATCTTCATTGCATACTGAGAATTTTCACTGAATCTTGTTAATCGAACAACCTGTAAATACAATGCTAATTGCTGTAGCCGTGTCAAGGCATTCATATTAACATCGCTGTAGTTTGTCCTCATCAGAAGAGGAGAAGCGGGATCAGTCATCAAAATGTCAGCATAGTTGCCAATGGAGGCGACACAGCGTAGGAGTTAACAATGACACATCACAAAACTCACAGTGTGTCATCGTACCCAGTATCTCTCTCAGTATCAGTGTGATCTTTCTCTACTATGCTTTGCTGCCTAAGTTCTTGCTTGAGAAGAGAATTCCTGTTCTTCAGAATGTTCCCTAGGGAACATTTTGATGGATGGTTCAATGGAATTGTCCAGCAGTTTCAGTTTTTATCTGCCACATAAACTGCTAATATGATGGAGCCAATATGTGTTGAAGAAAGCTCATGCATTTCTTTAAAGTGTCATCATTTGAGCCAGAGGTTCTTCTCTGTGCCTGAAACTGGTCCCAGTGATCTACAACCCTTTTCAACGCATCTGGCTCCAATATTCAGATGTTCCTAAAGGCTTTCATTAACTGGATTAGTTATGTTAGATTAGGGTTGGAGTTCAGCTCTACAGGGCAGTAGATACCCAGGGCCAGGGTTGAATTTCACACCCATTTGATGACTTTTATCTTTAGGACTGCTGAATAACCAGTTTTCAACTGAACATACATGTCAGTCGTTCTCTACCTTTCCCGTGAGGTTTCCCAGAGTACAGAATTTGTAGCATCTTGTTAGATCATTGGTGGTGTTGAACAGACCTTGGTGAGTCCAGACAGATGTTTATGTGTGTTAATCTGTGGATTAAATTCAGCTCCATCACAAGCTATCAACACTGTCTTACGGTTTTGTGCTCACAGTGTGGAAAGTTTCACAGGGGGAGCATAGTTTATAGGGACCGTTGCCAAGAACACCAGCTAGAGATGCTATAGGGAAGCTGCAGTCCCTTGCCAAGATTTACACCCGCACAATGTGGGTTCAGCAAGGTTCTCATCCTCGGGAGGCATTTGCTGGTCAGGATTTCAAACCACAGATTTTGGGAATCTTTCTTTCTTTCTCATACATTCCTGTCTGCAAGCAGGGCTTTCAGAAAGACCCTCTCGGGTGCTTGTCTACAGGATTTGGTGTTGTTGGCGGAAAAAGAGAGGGGTTGCTCTACCACTGCTAAGCAGATGTTTTCAATTTGTTCCCAGCAACAAATACTCTTTGTTTAAGCCTCATTCACTCACTAAGTCCAGCTGACAAGACTTTCCCTTGAATACTACCTGCCATCATGCACAGCCCCTTTTCCCCCAATTCCATGCAGATGCAGCATTCTGTCTGGAAATTAGCTATGGCTAAGTTGCCAGTTACATCATCCCTGGACTGTTTTTCATGGCCAGCAGTGTCTAGGATGAAGACTGTGTAGGGGTGCAAAACTCCATCTTGATTTCACAAAAATAATTTTGGAATGTTGTAATCAGTTATAACTAATTTTAATCATTTTCAATATAAGGATCTGTCAATTATTCCGACTATTATTAAGTGTATAAAATGTTAAAACATTGTATATTTTTTTTATCTGGATTCCAATGTTTTGTAAACATCCTCCAATTTTTTTTTTGACTATTTTATATATAATTCTTAACTGTAAAAAATCTACTGTGGTGAAATAAAATTTTAGAATTAAGCATTCGATAAAGAATCCTAATCAATCTGAATTGTTGTCAGAGATTTACACCCTTGGTCTTGCATGTTTCTGGCCGGGTGTATTTTAATCCCAGCTTCAGTATGTGTGAATGCTTGGCAAGAATTAGATTAGCCATTAGTGTTAGGATGGGTGTGGAGGCTTCTGCCATTCCACAGTGCAGTTTACCAAACATGTGGTGAGGAATGCACCATCAAGGTAATTATAGCTGTTAGGTCAGAGCATAAGCACGAGAGGCAGCTGATGAATAGTAGTTGTGTTTGTTGATGTTGTGCACTGTAAACACACTTGATTCTTGTAAATAAGCGCACTGGACATGAACATATATTCATTTAACATTTATATTCATTTGTAATTCTATACAAACCCCATAACAGCCTAGATTCTTTTATGGTATAGGGTCCTGGGTTACTTTCTCTATGCAATTTCCACATCTGTGTAAAGCTAAGGGATTCTGTTAGTCAATCAATTGTTTTTATTCATTTACTTACTTATTTATTTGTCTGTATCATAGACAAAACAACAACACCCTTTCTGTAAATGAAAGCTTAGATCATATGCAGTCGTAAGCAAGTCAGAGAATTCATTGTGTATTTATAATATATTGGGAGAAATCAAAATATAAAATGTAGCATATATTTTGCACAGAACTAATGTGTTGTGATATACTTTCCCCACCCCCACTTTCCTGGCATTCAGCTACAAGAACATTAGTAAGTTAAGTTTCATTAACCTTGGAACAGAAACCTGGGGTTTGCAGTGAAAGCTGATGAAAGCTCTGGTCAAATTACATATTTTCATGAAAATAAATACACCACCTCTACAATTACTTTACTATATATATATATATATATATACATACACACAATTTATTACATTTCCATCCATCCATTTCCCAACCGCTTCTTTCGTTTACGGGTCACGGGGAAGCTGGAGCCAATCCCAGCTGACTGCGGGCCTAAGGCGGGGTACACCCAGGACAGGAG
>JBBPDA010000037.1:3191720-3232599 GCA_037974385.1 Arnoldichthys spilopterus
AAGCTGGAGCCAATCCCAGCTGACTGCGGGCCTAAGGCGGGGTACACCCAGGACAGGAGGCCAACCCATCGCAGGGACAGACAGACAGACAACCATTCATACACACATTCACACCTATGGGCAATTTTTCCAATCCAATCAACCTACTACAAGCCTTTTGGACAGTGGAAGGAAACCTGAGCACCCGGAGGAAACCCATGCGAACACGGGGAGAGCTTGCAAACTCCGCACAGAAAGGTACCTTTGGCCAACCCGGGGATTGAACCCAGGACCTTCTCACTGTGAGGTGACAGTCCTAACCACTGCACCACCTTCATTTGTTACATTTATTTAAAAAAAATAAAAAGTAACTGGAGATGTTATGTAATCTCCTGTGCAAAATATAGGGTACATTTTATATTTTATGATGGCACATACCAAATTCCACCTGTGCCAATATTTTGTGCTGATCTCAGTCCTGGAGGAAAGAGGACTGAAGCTCTCCTGTGGGATGTTCAGAACAGGTTTAACAACAAAACCAACGTTTACACTGCTCCTGCCAAGCTGATAATCATCAGATGGAGTTTATAGCTTAAGAATTAAACACACCTCAGATGTGTCTGCTTGGACAGGGAGAGCTTGCATTGAGCCAAGAGAGCAATGAATCAACCTAGAGACAGAGCACTACTTCTAAACAAAGCTCAGTCTTAACCCTTTAAATTCCCAGGCTTTTTACTTACTCAGGCTTATTTTTCAGTAATTGCATGGAAAACAGTGCAAACTGGATTGAGGTATTATTAGCGTAGAAGAATAAGGAATGGAAACCTGGACATGGCGGCTGGTTCTGGACGTTTAATGCTGCAGTGATTGTTATTCACAGCTAATCTAATGCATCAGTGGTGTGAGTTGGACTGTGTGCCTTTGTGTGTTGGTGTGATACGTCCTTGATGTCTTGTTCGGGTGTGAATAATTAACATGAGCAGTCAGTCTTTACTAATGCAGGCCATTCTTGTTCCACTGTCTTTCACATCCATTTATAAAGCAGGAATGTTTTACAACTACTGTTCCAGACTGAAGCTGATCTCTATTTTACCTTATGTAACATCATTCACTCACGAGGATCAGCGTACATAAAAGTTCATTTTTAGTCTCGCGTCTTGCTCTGTGCTAACATCTGGATTCCATATTAGTGCACATTTTGCTTGAATGCACAAGGAAGTACACACTCCAGTCCTGCAGTGCAGCCTGGAATGCAGCTGTGAATCTGTGTCAATGCTGGCTTTGGTATTTGCCCAGTTGCTGGAGAACCAGAATGGCCTACACATGTGGCCTGGTTCTTTACCTGACTTTTTTGAAGTTGCTTGAAGGGCAGGAAGTCAATCATCTGTAGTGTTTACTGTGTTGGGAACAACTACATCTGTTGAACATTACCCCTATTCAACATTTAGAGTTCTCAGCCTCTTTTGTACAGCCCAAGAATACTATGATGATAATAAATATCAAGCTCTGCTTGTTTGCACTTATTTTTGGATGCCAAAGTGTTACATTCTGTTGCATCATATGTGTAAAATTAACTGAAAACCAAATTGAGTAAAATGTTCTTAAAATGAGTGAAGTGAGACATAAGTGAAGTGAAAATTTGTCATTGTGAACGCACAGCAGTGTAGCGGGATGGTACCTTGCTCAAGGGTACCTCAGTGGTGCCCAGGTCGGGACTTTAACCTGTGACCTTCAGGTCCCAAGGGCAATGTCCTAACCAGTAGTTCACCACTGCCCAAAAAACTTCTATTGTGTACAGTCTTGTTTTCTTTAAAAAAAAAAACAACATTTGTTTTTAGTAGTTTTTATGTTATTTAGAGACATTTAAACTAAATTGACTCGAAACTTTAATTACTGTCAGGATTTTGCTGTGACGATAAGGAAGCAAATGCAGTGCTGGTAAAATGTAAAACGAAGTTTAATTCACAAATTAACTCAAAACAAGAAACAAAGCCAGAACACAAAACGAGAATTTCAAAAAGACACGAAAGTGGCAGGTGGGACGACATAAAGTGATGTTAACGAAACGCGACTAGGACTAGAAACATAGGGGTATATATACTAAACATAGATTGATAACACCTGGGGAGGAGGAGAACTAGGAAACACGAAACAGCTGACGGGGGCGCACATAGACACACGCGACGTCTGGACAGAGCCAGGAGACACACACAATATCTGGGGGGAACATGGCGAAGCCGGCAACGTCCGGGGGGAACGAGCCGTAGACAGTGGCGTGCACGCAACACATGGCGTAGGTGGTGACGTTAGGGCGGAGCTGGGCGGTGACGGCGAAGTTAGGGCGGAGCTGAGCAGTGACGGCCAAGTCAGGGCAGAGCTGAGTGGTGACATTGATGGTAACGTGGTTCTCCTAGGGTTCAGGACCTCGGGGACACGTCGACTTCAGCACCATAAGGGTGGGACCAGGCTGCCCTTCTGATGTTAGAGCAGAGGCGTGGTTCGTCGACTCTGGGACGCGGTTCGTTGACTCAGGCACTCGACTCGTCGAGTGACGTGGGACGGCGTGGAGGCGGTTTTCCGGGTGCAGAAGTTACGATCAACGATGAGGAGGTGGTGCTTTTGGACACAGCGTGCGCGACGCTCGGGGAGATCCCTTTGACTTAACATGCTGCACCGCCTGTACGGAGACCTCCCTAGTGACGTACAGTAACGTCTGTGTTGAGGTCTCCACAGTAACGCGCAGCCACATTTGGGTCAAAACTCCCCTGGTAGCTGGCCGCCACTTCTGGACCGTAGGCGGAGACTGGGGTTGCCGCTCGCCTGGCGCTAGGCGCTGCATGTCCCCTAGCAGCACACTAGATAATTTGAACCCCCTGGGGGTGGAGATTTGGTGGGCTGCCCCTATGCCATGGTAGAGCCGCTTCGGGGACTCCATCTACTACCGGCTCGGCAATGCGCTTTTCCTTGTGCTTCTGACGCTTTCGCGAAGCGTCGCCAGTAGCCGATGGAGGGTGATAACCCCTTTGGCCCTGCCAAACAAGCATGCCCAACCGTCTCCCCAGCTCGCCCAATTCGGGTTCCCCAGATCTCGCCTCGGCCCATATCTCTCCCACACCTCTTCCAATCCACAAAAAACACGAGGGGCGTGTATGTCAAAATTACAGAATGCAAGCAAAATTTATATGTAATTCATGGTTCAATGAAATATGTCATTCTATAATTATATTTGCATAAAACTGCAAAATAATGATTTAAGACAAATGTATTTATATGGTGTTTTTTACAACTGATGTTTGTTGCAAAATAGCTTTACTGAATCGAAGCAATAATTAGCAAGCTAAAGCCAACAGCGGCAAGGAATAACTTGAGTTATAAAACACACATCACACATTACAGAATATTACAAAGCACAGACACATTACTAGACTATTTAAATGTATGATAAGTTTTGGAATCTTAAGTGTAATTCAGTTTTCACTCTTTAGACAAATTATTTGGTGAATAATATGAATTATTCTGCATTGAGAGAGTGAAGAAGGGAAGTCTGGACAGCTCTGTAGAGTTTATGGGGTTAAAAAGCACTGATGTTCTGGCATACAGTGTTTACCCATATTGACATGTGTGTCTCTGGTTTTCAAAAAAGTCATCAATGAATGAGCTATGACTTATCTCTCTACTAGACCATGGTGGCCTAGTGGCTAGGACCGTACCCTTGTGCACAGAAGGTTGCAGGTTCAAGTCCTGGTCCAGGTATTGCTGCGATACCCTTGAGCAACATATCCTCCCACTACACTGCTCCCTGGGCCCTGCTGATAATTGCCTGCTGCTCTGCATGATGGGTTAAATGCAGATGTCACATTTTGTTGTTGTGCACTTTGTGTGTTTGCAATGACAAATAAGTCAGATCACGTCTTGTCTTTGTTTGTTCATTGCGTCACTTCAGTCACATCCCCATATACAGACTACAGATTTTCATATGAAATTAAAAGGTCAGACCATAGAGAGAATATGAGAGCGAGAGTAAGAATCCATGTGGGTGTCAATCCTGATGGCTCCCATCAAGAGGTTGCCCTCATTTGACTGACTTGAGAGCAGAGAGGAAGCAATACTGCTGATATGGGAATTCCTGAGTTCAGCAAGACAGGATATGATGAGTTGTATATAAACTGTCGTGGGACCGGGCTTATTATGCCTTTGAGAATACTGCTGATCTCATCCTGCTATCTCTCAGAGATATCGAATGGCCATGTGCGTCAACCCTGTGACCACTTGGGTCATGTTCAGTCAAAAACAAGCATTTGTAACATCTGGGCACAACCATGTTGCATCTATGCCTTGTAGTAAGATGCAAGATCATTTTACCCAGTTGCTACTGTTATAAAACTCGTATGCAAAATAATTTAAAGGAGAAGGCAAAAAATATTCTAAAGGCCACATATAATGGAAACAATCTTAAAGGGGCTTGTTTATTTTATTTTTTCAATAAAAGGGTTTTTACAGAAACACAGTTTGCAGTTTACAGTGTGTAACTGTAGAACTATAAAAAGCACCTGTAAGGTCAGTGGATCTAATTAAATGGACAGTAAGTGTAGATACAAAGCAAGTGTACCTAACAAAGTCACCAGCTGGCTTGTGATCTGCTTTCATTGACAATCATAACCTAAACTGTCTGCCAACAGCTAAATATATTTCTAAACATAAAGTTTCATCTTTTTCAGGAGAAACGAAAAAGGCAAGCTGAGATTGAGGACAAAAGAAGACAGTTAGATGACCTTGTTCTGCAACTTCAACATCTCAAGGTAAGAAATATTTTATGACACTTCACAAGGTGTGAAATATATACACCTACATAATGGGGCATTTAAACAGAGGCTCTTGCAGTAATAATAAATTGAGCTTGACAGTGATGATATAGTGTGTTTAAGCACTGGACGACTGAACAGTGACTGACACATAGCCTTGCACTACGTGCCCCAAGTTATCTGTAGACTTGTTAGAAAGAGTGTAATTTTTAAATGTGATGAAAGTAATTTACAATCCCAGTTCTAAAAAAGTTGGGACACTGTGTAAAATGCAAATAAAAGAGGAATTTAACGATTTGTAAATTTCATAGACTCATGTTTTTCCCAATAGAACATCAAAAAACATCAGGGCCATGTTTACCACTGTGTATCATCCCATCGTTATTTTTAACACCAGCCCATACAGAAAATGTCTGGGAACTGAGAAGACCAGTTGCTGGACTTAAGGGAGAGAACTTTTGCCACATTCTTGTCTGACAGAACTCTAGGTTCTTTGTCATGTTTTTTGTTTCATGATGAATTAAATGTTTTTAGTTGCTGAAAGATCTGGACTGTAGACAGGCCAGTTCAGCACCCAGACTCTTCTACCACAAAGAAATGCTGTTGTAATAGATGCAGTATGCAGTTTTTTCTTGAAAAAGACATCATCTGGATTGGAGCATATGTTGCTCTAAAACCTGTATATACCCTTCAGCACAGATGGTGCTTTTCCAGATGTGCAAGTAATCATGTTACTGACCTGTTGCCAAGAAACCTAATTAGTTGCAAAATGTTCTTCCAGCTGTTTCTTTTTAGTTTCAATGACTTTTCAAGCTTTTGTTGCCCCTTCCCAACTTTTTTAAGACCTGTTGAGGCCATTAAATTCAAAATGAGATTTTTTTCATGCAATAGTATCATCTTTTACTTTCAACATTTAACATGTTTTCTGTGTTCTCTTGTGAATAAAATATCGATTTATGAGATTTGCAAATCATTGCATTGTTTATTTGCATTTTAAGCAGTTTCCCAACTTTATTTTTGGAAATTGTTCTTTCTATTTCCATGATCTTTAAATTATTTTCTTGCTTTTAAACACTGTTGTCCAGTGCTGCTCTAATCTGTGGGTCCTTACATGGAGTGATTGTTTTTTTGTTTATAGTCATCTCTTTTTAACGTGAGTCCTCAACTAACTTAAGACTGTGAAATTACAACTGAAATTAGTTTCCATACAGAATGGTGCCAAAGGCTTACGGGTCTACAAACATCTTTGACCTTCAGGAATGCTTAGTGTGTTATCACATAGACAGGGGCTTGCCTCATTTAGGCACAATAGCTCTGTGGTGTAATTGCCCACATTTTATGCCAGTTGCATTTCGCAAAAACAAACATGGCCAAGTCTGAAATTACTCTCAAAAGAGTTTTTGTTCTGAAGCTCCCTTGAGAAAAAACAACTTTAGCGGGAAAGACGCACTTGTTCCCAGAGACCGAGGGAGATCTGATAAAGCCTGGGCCTGGGGGAAATTGCTTAGGCCCACATTAGCACACTGGGGTGAGACGCCAAACAAACAGTGAAGGTTTACTAAGAATGCATGAATGAACTAGCGCTAGCATACCTCAGCCAGCAGCCTTTTGACATCTACAGACAAAGCCAGACACAAATGAACTGAGATGAACTGTTGTATATTTGCTGGAATGCTCAGATGTTTTAGAAAGGTTGGATGAAGTGAATGAAGTGCTAGGCTGGAAAAGAAGAGCAGGTCCAGGAAATGAAATGTTTATTTAGCGGTGGGTGTTAACAGAGACCAATGCAAATTCTCACTGGAAAATACTCACTAAATGAGCTATTTCTGATTTTCTGGGCCATGTGAAAGCCTTGATTTTTGGTGCAGTGATTTCCTGTTAGTGTAACAAAATGAACTTGAGGTTAATGGATATATTTTATATACCTATATATGTTTTTCTAGAGTACAGGTACTTGCAGAGGCATAAGGACCTTAAAGCTTAATTACCACCAAAGGTCAAATGTATGAGGGGATGGATTCCCTGTCTGTGACAGGGTTTCCCACCCCTGGTTCTGGAGGACACCCTGCTCTGCACAGTTTAGTTTTCCCTGCTTCCAACACACCTAATCACGACTAATCAGCTCATTAAAAAGTCTCCCCTGGGTTAAAGTGAGTTTGTCAGAGTAGGGAAAATTCTAAAATGTGCAGGCCATCCGGGACCAGGATATGGAAACTCTGGCCTATGACATTTAAAAGTAGTGCATACAGTCGAACACAAAAGTTGAACACTAAAGTCTGAACACCCCCTAGTCAAATTATGTATTGTTGATTTTCTCAGATCAGATAACTTCACACATCCCCTGCAGAGAACAAACTTGCGAAGAATGTGAAGAAAAAATGTGAAGAAGTGTGTTCTCTTTAGAGAATATGTGGTTTCCTTCACTTTATTTCAGTTATTGCATAAGATGGTACCTCCAAGTGCTTCTTTTCATTTTATAGCAAGCATCATCGACCAAAGAACATTCACATTACCACTTGCAAGCATTGCCCCCAAACATATTACCACAAACCGGATCCAAATCTAGCTGCTTCAAGAACATTATGCAACTTTTTCATATTAACAGAGGCTTTAAACTGCTTTATGGGTCGAAACATCCAGCAGGGTCTTCTTACAGTGTGCGAGCAGGCAGTGCTGAAATCTCAGCTGCTGGCTGTGCTCTGCTTGCTGTGGCATACCTTCAACAGCTTGTGAAACCGTCAGGAGCATTCCTGTATTCGCAGGATTGACCCTCTGTGTGAGAGCTGCTAGCTGGAGCTGAGGGGGCACAAGGGCTTACATGAATCAAGCAATAAAACCCCACCACACAAAACCCTGCCAACAAACTGAAGAACTTGCCTTTTGCAGCATCTATTATCTGTATTAAACTGATCTGAATGGTTTTCACATATGTGATCCATCTGCCGAGTGTAAGACAGAGAAAGCTACAGTAAAGGAAGCTGAAGGCTTTCTGCGTCCAATGAATGGGTAGGTCAGAACAGTGTGAAACTGAATGCAAACCCAGGATTGCTTGAGAGTTAATGGATAGGTTAAAATGGTAACGAATGTATCAAATAGAAGATAGCTCAGACTAATATAAAGTATTCTAGCAATTTAGACTTATTAATACTAATTTGATAAAACTCCCAATTATTCAGTTTATATTTGATTTAAAATCAAGGTTTAGCTATCATATTTACACTATTTTTCAAATATATTTAATATATGCTATGATATCCAGGAAAAACCCCACAAATTTGCTCCTGTAGTTTTGTATGGAGATGGAAGCACCAGTTTTTTGTTTTTTGACACCAGTACCAATATTAAAACCTTTAGCATCAGCCGATTTTTTCCTTCAAAAACTGTTTATTTTTAATAATAAAATGATGAAGAAATTTTATTTCTCAAAAAATGCTCTTTGACAAAAAGTGGGACATGTCTCCAGCATCCCCAGTGTCCCCGGGGCACCTGTGCTTGATGACATACAAGAGCATAGCCCTATGTGCTGGGGCTGTGGCCCGGACAGCTCTTGCCCAATTTTACACCAACTGTGAGGGGTACATTTTATGATTGCTTATATTTGGGAAAAAATTGATTTAATCAAAGATAAAAATACATAAAACCAGTTAAACTTCTTTTTACTACCAGAAGGTCATTGGGTTGAACTAACAAAACACCTCACTCACCATGAATTGTGTCCTGATTGGACAAAAACAAAAGAAAAAATCTGCTTACACATCACTCTAAACACACTGTTTTGGTCTCCTGTAGTCCAAAGCTACAAGGGAGAGGTGGCTTCTGCAAGGAACCCCAGAAGGACCTCAGGAAGAAAACGAGGGACGGAGGAAACAGATTGAGCAGGATGAGCTTCATGTCAAGAAACTAGAAGACACCATCCACAGGTATACATACATTCCTAAATGGTTCTTGTCTTGGATGTACAGTTCTAAAGGTTCTTCACACTTGCATGAAACATTTGTAAAAATGTTACCAAAAGAGGTTCTATTCCAGTGTTTCTCAACCCTGGTCCTGAAAAAACCCTACTCTGCACATTTTCCAACTCCCAACAAAACTGATCCAACTAATTTGCTCATTAACACTTATTAAGTGGTTTTCTTACAGCAAAGAAATCACAGAAATGGTCTGGGAGGGGTTCACCAGGACCAGAGTTGGGAAACATTGTTCTATGTCATTGCTTCAAAGAGCCATTTTGGACACTTTTATTTGTAGAAATGTATTTTCTCTCCAGTTTCCTCCTTCTGCAGTTTGGTTAGTTTGGTCATTTCTTCAAGGATAATATCAGTGGCTTTTGGACCACAGCTGCAGCCGCTATATCTTCTCCTTACGTAAGACGTTATAAAGCTCCTTGCCAAAGTAGTGACATTTTAAGGCTACATACTTAATTTCCTGAAATATCGTCAATTTAGGAACCACTCTCCAAAACATACAAGTTACCATACTTCCTCTACTCAAAGCTGGGATCTGTTTTTCTGGTTAAGTCGGCTTTTAATTAAAAGAACTTCAAAGGGGAGTTGCATTCCACTTGGTCTGGTTTAGTAACGTCATTACATTTTGGGTTTCCCCAGATGTGATTGCAGGGTCCCCTCAATGGGATGCTCTTTTTTTTACCTCATGTTTATGTAATGGCACAAAAATAATAGAAATAGCTGATAAAGGCTTAAGCTTAGTTTACTGTACCTGTTGTCCTTAGGTGCTATGAAAAACTCAACATCTTGTCAAATGTTGTGCTTTTAATATATCAATCAAGATCTTTTCAAGGGCAGCAACAATGGTTTATAATAGTGTCCCCAATGGTGGGACAGAGTCCAAGAACCAAAATAAATGTATGATCATGACAACGTATCAAGGACTGTCTAAAATAGGAGTGATATGTCAGTAAGTACTGTGGATTGCAACTGAGGTTTAGGGTTTATAAATCAACACATAACTTGAAACTAAAAATTATTCATATTTATATAACTTGCAATAAGAAAACAGAGGGCCATGCAAGTGTGCAGACACTTGAACACTTACACAATACAGTATTATGACAGAGTCACACATTAAGTATTATAGTATTATATAATTAAGTATTAATTATTAACTTATAAGCATAGTATTACATGTAATAACAGTGTTCTATATGTATCATGTATGTTGTCACTGTTGAAACAGAAAGCTATAAATTATAAGAAGACAAAAACCTCTTTAACTGTCAAAGAATATGTATGTAATAATATTTTGGGGACACTTCACTGAACTGAAACAACCATGGCATAAACACATCATGGAAATGTGATATGCTGTCAGGACAGATTATATATGTTAATTTAAACCTGTTGTGTTACCATTTCTGGTAATTGCCAGTGTTTGATGTCATGACGTTAAATAAAAAATGTACATAAGCTGCTATGACATCAAACACTGTGACAGTTACTAACAATGGTTGCAACATTATTATATAAATGAACATGATACCAACTCATGACAGCATATGACAACTGCCATGACATCTTTATGGCATGGTTGTGTTAATGTAATGAAGCAGAGTTCAAATAAATTTTCTAAGCCTAACGCTAAACCTGACCCCAACCCCAGTGATCAAAATGATGTTCTTTTTCTGTTTCTCTGTTTTAAAATATGAAACATGTGGCTTCTGTACAAAACACTTTACAAGGCGAGGTCATTCTGCTGATCCAGTGGCTTAGTGTTGGTGTCTCTGTTTTAAAACTAATCATTTTGGCCAAGAAAAGTATAAAAACAAGCGGTGTACCTTGCACAACCCCCAACATACCCAACAGAGTCTACATGTCTGCTAATGAAATGTGCATTATTCTCCACCGTTTGATAAAGCAGCTATGTCTAAAGACTGTGAACATTCAAAGGATGCATAAGCTATTTGATCGTGAAAAGTGTCTTTTTTTGGAAGCTCAGTTGCCCTAATTGGGTCTTATTATATTTGCATGTGTCTTCATTTATATGGGAAGTCTTGGAAGCTCTGCCCACTCTGCAGCTGCTGCACAGCTCAGTTGTGTGTGTGGCTGATCAGCTTAAAGCTGTAGAACCAGGACCAGGCGTGGGAGAGGGGTGCACTCTAAGCAATTCATGTATATGAATGTGCATGAATTAATCGATTGTATGATTTGGTGGTTTGTTAAGTGATGTGTGTTCCACAAGTAGATCTCTGAAGTGTGATGTGTGGGAAAGTGGGAGATGCTCATTTTGTTCCTGGCATTGTGGAAATCATTAATCGCATTAATAGTTGGTCTTATTGTCTTCCATTTTTGGGCACTCTCTCCCCATTATGTAATCATGATTAGTGTGTTTAGCCTGTGAGTGGGTATATGTGAGCTTTAATAATGGCACCATACAGTATGTCAGACACCTTTAAGCATTGTGTGCTCGTGATTTATATAAACTTGAAGGGTTGATTATGACACTTTATGACCTCATGGCTAATTCATTTGCTGTTCAGTCACATCACACATTGGAAGCGATTCAAAGTTGAGATTATGATCAGTCCTGGGTGGGATTTCCTTTCATCTTAGGGTGTATCTTTTGAAATCATCTGCTCTGGGGACGTCCACTTATTTCCCAAGGTGAACAGGAATAGGATGAGATCACATCTAAAACTAACAGTTGCTGGGTCTTTAGACTCGCATTACTGAAACTATTTAGGCTGTAAGGTTGCATTTCTTTGTTGCAGATGCAAATTGCACTGTGTCTTTTATTACCATGTCATTTTATTACCATAATACATTCAGGGTATATTATTATAATTATAGAGAGTATGCATTTGATGTCACAGTAGGTGGAAGTCACTGCTGTTACTCCCACTAAGTGAGTGGCAGCATAAGTATTCTACTGCAAAAATTCCACAAGAAAAAGGAACGATCCTTCAACAGACCAACAAAAGCTATAGAAAACAGTTCAGAGCAGCAGATCTGGCTGAAGACACTCTGGACATAACTGCAAACATTAGTGCTGCTGCATGATAACATGTCTCTCCAAGTCCTGCTGTACATGTACAATGGACTGTCAAAACTCTGTCTTCTCTAAACCCTACTGTAGGGGACAAGCATTCAGGCATATATGGTTCTCTAAGTGATCACCTGATGAATATGTTGACTCGTTTAACCATATCACTGTTTTCCACATCTTGGTAAACCAAAGCCTGTGGTTTGTACACCACTGACCTTTCAAATAGACATTTGTTTTTGTAAAGAGGGGTTTGTGCTCTGCAGTTGTAGTATAATATCTTTCTCTGTGTAGTTGTGTAGAGGTCACTTTAGTCACTTTTCTTACTAAAACAACAGATAGTCTTTGTAACTGAAGTTTCTGACGATCGTGACCCATTAACGCACCCTTTTTTAAAGTATTCCTCTTGCCATTTTGGATTGTGAAGGACGGATGGATGGATGGATGGATGGATGGATGGATGAATGGATGGATGGTCAGATAGACAGGTGGCCAGGTGTATGTAATTTATTGACTAAGGGGAATTTGTGTATGGTACTGAAAAATACACTAAAAGAATGGAAAAACACTGTATATGTAATAAATGGGTTGACACATCACACATATATTTATACGTACATACAGTGCAAAGACATGACATATAGTGGAGAACATAACATCAAATTGAAGCATTTTTTAAAAGTATGTAAATAACACCTAAAGGAAGAACAGAATACAAGGAGCAAAATGATAATGGCATGCCTATAATTTTGCTATGGATGCTAATTATTTTTCTCATTCTGAGCGGCTGAATAACATGTTTGTATACAAAAAAATAACACCCAGTTTTTATTTATAGATTAAATATAAGGAAAAAATATATTTTTTGGCAACCATTTTGGACCATTTCAGCATGATCATTTCTGTCCTTCAGCACCAGCATCTATTTTGGAACATCCAAACATGCGAGCACTCTCACTTGGTGGTCACCTAAAAAAGCAAACGTCCTTGGGCTCTTGGCTCTGCTCTCTGAGAGAAGCCGGTATTTTAGTCTGGCGGACAGGGCTGAACCGCTGCCTCTGCTTTGTGGGCTGGCAGGTAATTGTTCCGAGCCTGAAAGAAGTAAATAAGTGCATAGTCATCTCTGCCAGGAAGAGTGAGGAATAAATGCGTTTCATGGCACTAATCAGAGGGAGGGGCTGCAAAATAAATAACAAGAACACAATTCACCCCGATAAAGACACTGAGGCCATTTTAAAAATGGCTTGCTCAGTTATTTAGGAAATCTTTTGGTGGGTGCTCAGACAGCATTTGCAGAAAGTGTATTTGAAAACCACATTCCAGTGGTTTGATGTTGATCACCCAAAAAAGCAGCATTTTTTTTCACCCTGATAAAAAGTAAAAGAAAGCAGCCTGCACTGCAGCTCACATGACCCAGTTCCTTCAGAAAGTAACAGATAGCCCTTATGTTATACCTGCTGTGGTAGCAGAAATATCTCCATTGCATTTTTTCGCGTTTCAGCAGTGGCTTGAGAAAGTGAGAAAGCATGGACTACTCACTGTCTTCTTATCAGAGAACATATCAGAGGAACTGAGCATACACTAATAATGTCACTAATGAGTTTTGCTGGGATAATAATGTCATTTGCTAGAATACTAATTAAAAACATAGCCGACAGCAGCAGATGTGATATGTAGGCAGTACTGTCAAACATTATATTTAGCCATAAAATGCAGGTTTTGCATCAGAAATGAACTAACACAGTGTCTAGTCAGTCCTGCCAAATGTTATACCTGGCCACACAATGTAGGCTTTACACGAAATTAGGCTTGATGCACTAGCAAAACATCAGTAGGTTCCCAGCTTGATAGGTGCTTGGACTCTCAAACTGCCGACTCTGTCCTGTTTATCTTTCAGGTACTCACTGTGTATATTACCATGAGACGTGAGCACCTAATATGGTGAACTGTGTGAACTGTGAGTGTTTAATATCATCTGTGCTATTAAAGCATAAGGAAAAGAGTGAACTGTTTAAAAATTCATTATAATAAACATTATATCACAGCTGCAGAAAAGCTTCTTGTGTATGAGTGATTTGGGTTTGGGTTTGGACCTTTAGGCTATAAATTAACCTTGTTGTGTTTTGGTGCCCCTGGGTTAAAGTAAGAGGTCACATTTGTGTAATGATTGTGGAATTTGATTTGTTGTTGTTGTTGTAGCTTTTATTCCTTCTACTCTTAAAAGACTTCAATGTTTTGTATTATGGTTATGAGAGGAATGATTTATAATGTTCAGATTTACTGTGTTCGATGACACACACACACACACACACACACACTGATTCTGCTGACAATGATTTGGTTTAAGTTTATTTTGGGGGTCACTGAGCCCTTAATCTTATCCAGTCATCTCTTTCAAATGTCCTCATCTTGTGTGCGATGTGAGATTTTGCCTGCCTTTGACAGTACGCAAGATTAGTTGAGCCTGTCTGCCAATGATTATTTCTGCCTCTCCTGTTAATGAAAGTCCTGGAATTTATCCCCAGAGCCATTTTTTATCTAGGCTCTGGGTAGCAGAATTGGGAAATATGACGATCCTTGTGCTGCCGTGGGAATGGAGGCTAGTTCTGCTGCTTATGTCCCTGTGGTTAATGCTCTGCGGGGGAAATGCACAGCCAATGATAGCTACTGTCTGCTGATCTTAGAGCATTTTCTGTCCAGAACTGGAACAGAGGTCACTGCTCTCAGATCCACATATACAGCCAGAGGTTAAACTCGAATTGTGGCTGTTGGGAAACTCTTGACAGCAAAAGGGTTATGAATTGATCTATCCATGCTCCACCCACCAGTGTTTTTCACAATGCATCTAGTGTTAGGTTGCACCCACAGCTTGTATCATTTTCAATTTCATATTATTTCTATAGCTCTTTTTACAATTGGGTCCGAGCCTCTGAGGAGCAAGCCAAAGGCAACAGAGGCAAGGAAAAAACTCCCTAAGATTAAAGAAGGACCAAGACTCAGAAGGAGATCCCATAGAAAAGCATTGCTAGTAGAACATAGTGTAGTCAGAAATATCAATATAAGGATATATATTGGTGCTAAATGTTTTGAAGCGGTATAATACTTGTTTCCCTTAATTTCTCAATAGAATTTTTTTATTGTTGTTGTTGTAAAATGTATTTTTCTGTTGACAGATGATCAGACTGTGTCTATGTTATTGATATTTGAATGTCACAGTGTATGTAGAATGTCACAATATTGTATCTGTGCTGAAGAGAAATGGTATGAATATCAATATTTTTCAAGGACAGCATATCTAGTTCGAAGCCCTGGTTAGAGCTGTAAGGCAGTGAAACTACATTCTCTGGAGTGATGGAGCATCATCCATTGCCATTGGGATAAATTGGAATTATATGATCCAGAACTAATTATCCAACATCAGTACTTGCCCTCACAAATGGTCTTGTGGTTGAATGCAACCAAATTCTCATGTCAATGTTCCAGCATTTAGTGTAAAGCCTTCACAGAAGAGTAGAGGCTGTTACAGGAGCAATGGAAAGGCAAACTGCTCTATAATGATTTCAGGAGAAATACTGGATAAGCAAGTGTTTTATATGTTAAATATGGCTAAGGGTTCAGCTCAACCAGAACATTCTTATGACAATAAGTCCTAGAACTGTTTTTATCTTCTTCATTCCTGAATAGCCTGGCCCAGTTTAGCCCTTGACTAAGACTATTTGTACATAAAAGGAGCAAAGAAGCTTTTTTTCACTCCCCCAAATACTCCAGTTGATGACAGACTGTGGGGGAGGCCATTCCCAAGGCCTACTCTCACTAATCAGAGCCAACTGAAACCAATGTCACAGCAGACAGGAAGTGGGAGAAGTGGATCAGGAAGTGAGAGTGGGAAAGGAGCCTGGGTGAGATCATGGACCCTCCACAGCCAGATGAGTCCAACAGAAATGACCTCTTGCCCTCTTGTCTACCATGGAAAAATAAAGGGGCATTCTGATCAAAGGGTATGAGAGTCAAAGGGGTAAGCAACGCCCACTGTAGGATATGAACTCATGACAAGGGGCAGGAACACATGGAACAAATGAAGTCTCTCCCTGCTCAGAGAAGCATTTCTTCTGCAGCTTGGGCAGAATGTGTTCCAGTGATGAGCCCCTAGTGGACAAAAAGGCAGAGAAAATGTTTTATCTGCATATATGTGAAGCAAAAGAGGTTCATCATCATCATCTTTCTTTTGTTACTCTAATGTAATTATTTAATTTAGTGAGTCACAGACACGAAAATACTTGGCCAAAACCACAAAAAAGGAGAAAGTCAGCCAAAAACCTCTTTATTTTTGATTTGGAGAGAAGATAAAACTTCTTAACACATTTATTACTAATACACACATTCCTTTCAATGGGACAAAACTATTAAAAACTAAAACTAAAATCTAAAAAGTTTCTAAAATTAGCCTATTAGTAAATGTACAATATTTGCCCATGAAATCCAACATCTGCCACAACAAAAGAATAAAAAAACGACAACAAATTTTATTGTTTTACTTTGCAGGTTAGTCAGTAGCTTTTACATTTATTCATTTGGCTGACGCTTTTATCCAAAGCGACTTCCAAGACGTGGAGCACCTTAGTGGGACGGCACCTTGCTCAAGGGTACCCCAGTAATGCCTGGGCTGGGATTTGAACCTGCAACCTTCAGGTACCAAGGACAGTGTCTTAACCACTAGGCTACTACTGCTATCATAGCAGCAAAAGTCCTAACAATGAATTACTTTTACTATGCTGTAATGAGTCATTCTATTACATTTAAAAGAAGTAACTAATAAATGTAACTGATTACTAATTTCCAGCTACTTACACAACACTGATAAACAGTGAATATAAAAACAGACTGCCGCTTGGACTGAGCTCCCAGTGTTTCAAGATCCTGTTGATGTCTCCGATATAACGTGAATAGTATGATAAAAATTGATGCAGGTTCCTGATTAGAGGGGGACAATAAAATTGCATTATGATTGTTGACAGAATAGCAACCAAATACCTAATAATACATAACAGTAGCAACCTGGCCATCAGAGTGAGTAATAATACTGAGTACAGAACAATACTCAGTGAAGTACACAGGGGCTAATGCATGCAGCATGCTGTTTGGCTCCAGTGTGACACCAGGCCTATACAGCACTGTACAGGGAGCATGCTGTGCTTATAGGAAGTGCTGCTTTAGCAGTTATTAAAGATAATATACAGCATGTGCTGGGCCTCTGCTGCTTCACCCAAGCACAATGCCAGCCTTTACCAGCACACAATTAGACCTTACAGAGGATCTGAAAGAATCACTGTGTCCCATTTACAGTCGAAGGGAGGTAGACAACTTGCTGAATGAGCAATTTCCTTGGCTCTTCTTTATTTTCTGCAAGTTGTGAATTAGGGATTCAGCAGCTCACTTTGTGGCCCTGGCTCTGAAAGCTGTGTCAGTTCCACAGAGACTAAGGGCACTCAGATGGTTATATCAGGGTTATATCAATCTTGTGCCCAAACAACTGTAACAAAGCATGTTATTATATTTGGTGCAATGTCACTTTGAAATATTGTTTTATCGTATTTGAGAAATAGTTACTGAGAAACATCATGAAGAAAGTGCAGAGCATGAACATGCTGAAATCATTTTTACAGTTATTTTTGCCTCAAGCTCAATCACCTATTGTGGTTCTCACAGGGAACAGTACAGGGCAGTCACAGGGCAGACCCAAGACATACTTAGAGGCAAATTAAGAACTCCAATTCACCTGAAGTGTATGTCTTTGGACCGTTGGAGGCAGGAGGAAACATAAGTGGGGGTTCCAAGAGCCCAGCACTGACAGGGGCCCGCAGAGAACACTATCTAAAAAAATTAGAAATAATAATTAATAATATTTGGGCCCCAATGTTATTTTCTTTTATAGGGCCCAAAATTTCTAGCGGAACCCATGGTGGGAACACCAAGGTGAAATGCTGCTAATATTGGTTCAGTTGCACTACTCCACCACTAGAGAGCGTGCAAGAGCTTCTACTATAATATTGCTGCAATACAGAAGCTTCTCTGAAGGTTTCAGCATTTAAACTGAAATCCAGATTTGAACAAAACCTCTTCATTCTGATTAGTAAAAGCTCAATTTGGTGATTTATTGCTTGTTTATTGTTATTTGCTTAAATAACTCAAACTCAATGGCTTGCTGTGTAAAAACCTTCCCTTTTAACTGGGGAGGAACAGAACAACAAGGGTGAGATGCTTCCTCTTCAGCTTGTCTGGCCAAACCTCCTACTGACTCAGTGAAACTATTCTCTCACAAAGACTAAGGCTACCAAGGAGTGCCCTGTTAATGATGTAATCTCTAAAGTGGGAAAAAATCAGTAAAATAATAAAGACGATGACAGATATTCAGGGAGTACACTGGGGCCAAACTAGGTGTCCTTTTTTGATTTTACTGTAAATGGAGGCGAGACTGGCCTATGGGTCAGGGGTGCCAATATATATATATATATATTCGTTTTTTACTGGACGAAGGGGTGGGCCTAAAAACATCCTGACAGACCAACTTTACCATGTAAGCCATACTTAGGGGACATATATATGTGGTGGTTTCACCTTTCTAGTATGTACAGCTTCTTTACTACAAGGTAGTTTTATGTTGTAATTGGGGTGTTAGAATGATGTCATCTTTTCTATCTTTAATCCCATTTATGAGAGCCCCAGTCCTTGGGAGGGATAAAAATATGAACATAAATGCAGTATACTTGTTCTTCATCAACATGATGATTGTCCACTAAAAGTTTTGCCCAATTTTCTTCTTACCTCAAAAACAGTGTGGTATGAGATGAATGTAGCAAAGTAATGCCACCCATTACCAACTTTATGCCTAACTTCATCATACACTCAATGCAAACCGTGTTTAGGTGCTTACTAATCTAAAATACAAATATTCCCTGTGTGGTTTCTGACACATACTGTTACTATAAAAATATATATCACATATATATCTAATATATATCTAAAACAGCAGTAATAGAGACATTGAAGCCTGAGTTTTGTCTGTTTGTATAGACAACTGTATGCCATATAAGACTGTTTGATATTACATATCACTGGAGAGTCATAGGTCCAGTGCAAAATGACAGCAGCAAACGTGTCTTTGCTGGTCAAATCATGTTTGTCTGGGCTGATCAAATCATGTAATCAAATCATGTAATCAAATCAATCATCTGATTTGGGAGTAAAATGGTGTAAATTCAGTTTTTGGACACACACACCAGCTATGGCACAAAAGGTTCCCAGGACGTGACGGTTTGTGGTTAAGGCTTTTTAGGACTCCTGCTATATCTGCATCTGATCAAAGTCATGTAGCTCTGAAAATGCCACATCTTGAGCCATTTGTGGCAATCTGTTATCTGTGTATTCTTAAATACTGGGTGCTGGTTTTAGAGATGGATTGTTAGGAATCGTGGGAAGGCTCCTTGGCCTTTGTTATTGTGGAGCCTGTAACCTCAGAGATGGAAACAATAGCAGGAAATTCATTTGGGTGGAGGCAGAGTGGGTTCCTTAGCCGCTGCCTTCCTCATTGGCTGCCAGCATTCAGAATGAGCGAGATGTTGCTCCTCTGGGAAAAAGAAAGAATGTGTGCACACATGTGCCTTTTAAAGGGAACAGGTCTCATTCATGTTTGCACTCTACGACTGTCTAAATGACCTTCTGTGCTGCTAGCGATACCCATTGAACAACATGAGTTTAAGCAGCACTTTTCATTGAGAAAGGCTTTAGGCATAACAGCAAGAATCAGATCTTCTGCATGCTGTTGTCATTGTTGACTATGTTTTGCCATCTCTACTAGTGATATTTTTTAGTTTCATATGACATAAATGGCAACTCTGTGACTGGCATAGATAAAATAGGGGCAGTGGATGTACGTATTCAGTATTTGAATATTAAAATCACTATTTTTTACATTTTATCAAGTTACGAAAATGTTTTAAATATGCTTAAAATCCCCCTGAGTATACTGACAAAATTTGGTGTTGATACAGCAGACATCCATGCAGAGCTGTCCAGCTAGTAACCACATACTAAGTACTCTGGTTGATGTTAGTTAGTCCAGAAACAATGAACAGATATTTCTCTGACATACTAAGTTGTTGGCAGATTGAGAGATGAGGTTCATCAGCATCCAGGATTGTTAGCTGCTAGCTCATTAGCCCATCTGAAGAGGCAGCCTCTGCTGCTAGTTTGACACAAACATCTACCATTTCCCCATGCATATGATTTTATTTTATATATATATTTTATATATATATATTTTTTTATATATATATATATATATATATAATAAAAATAATAAACTATTCATCTGTGTGCTGCAAAATGTTTGTGTTCAACGGCACAAAAATTTTGCATTGGATTGTTAGCTAACTATTAGTTACCTGATATTGGTGCTACAACCTAAAAAAAGTAAGAATACAGCTTTATATTCTTTTCAGTCAGTTTTCCTTCCCATGACTAATTATCCAATCATTAACTCTTACATACATTTGCATATCAAAAAAATTCAGAATTCAGTTGCAAAAGTTATTGCCAACCCAAACACTTGAGGGACCCTATAAATACAAATTGAGCTATTAGCATTTAAATGAGTCCCTTTTTAAACTTTCAGTCGCTTTGTGTACAGCTGTAGATTTTTCTATTTTATCTGGGAATTAACTTACCCAAGCTTACATTAGGCAATGCAGAACATACAGTATGCTGATTCATACTGTGCGAAAGCAACCAACAGTGAGCTAGTCTGATACGAACAGCAGCAGGGAGAGGTGCTGTTTGATTATGTGTCCCAAAGCACAGTGCTCATCTGAATAAGCAGGAACATTTAGTATGCTTGTAGTGCACATCTTCACCTTGAGCACAAATGCAATTTTCTCTTCCAGTACTGGGTAAGCACAGCCGCCTAGTTATGAGCAAGCAAAGCTATAAAGCTATAAAAAAAAAAACATGCAAGTCAAGCATTTATAGAGGATTTTACAACAGGGAAAGTGGAGTTGTATTAGTAAAAACATCTGCAAAGACTCCATGTTCCAATAAATCTACATGGACAGTCGAAGACATGGGCAGCACATCAGCATTCTCAGCCTTAACTGCTGGATTCTGTCCAAAGAGCTCACAGCTGGAGCTGAGACTGAAAACGGTGGATGCTCTCTGAATAGCAATCATGCTAACTGGAGAAGCATGGGGTCCACCTTCTGAATCACTGAAGTTTAAAATCAGATTTAGTAAGCAGACAGGCTTTTTTTTCTTTAAAGAGTGTCATTTGCAGAATTTCAGGGCCTCTTATTATGCACACTAGTTCTCACTTAAAGCGAAGTGGTGACAGACTACACTGGCTGAGAGAGCTGCAGCATATTATGCATCAGTCTGCTATTATTACAGTTGTGCAGGCCCAGTCCAAACAAACACAGACTTTAATATTCAGTGTCATTGCCCCCAAACTTTACAACTCTGTTCCTCGTTACCTCCAGGATTACACAGTATCAACCTTTAACTTGAATCTTCTAACAAAATTTTAAATAAATATTAATACATGTTAAATTAATACAGAAATATAAATGATCATGCAGTAGCCAGTATTCCTACTTAAAGAACATATAATAATCCCTGTGCATATGTTCCACTCTTATTGTCCTTTATATCTTGCCTTTTACATGATCATTTATGGATCTCACATCTGTTATGTAATGTCAATAATTGTTTGTACTGTAGTTGTGTCTTTTAATGCCTGCTTATTTTGTGATGCTGGGTTAATATAGCAGTATGAAAAAGGTGCTATATAAAGTGTGAATAATTATAATAATAAGTGTGTTGTTGTTGTTGTTGTTGTTGCTGTTGTTGTTGATGATGATGATAATGATGTTCTTGTTGTTGTTCTTGTTCGTGTTGTTCTCGTTGTTGTTGAGTCCATATTGAAAAACTAAGCATAGATCATTTTGAATTCATTGTTTTAAAGATGCAACACATTCATATGCATCTGCCTATTCAGCCTACAGCACTTTAGATCCAACCACTGACACAGAAGTTAGAAGGATTATTTCAGTCCATACTTCTTTTTTTATCTCCAATTCCACCCACTAGTTAGGGAGGGTGAAGGCTTGCATGTCCTTTCTCCAAGTTATGAGGAATAGAACAGAACTTTATTGATCCCCTACTGGGGAAATTTACAGCTAAAAAATACAACTATATATATATAGCAAGGTTGTTAAATTGTTATTATTATCATAGTGCCTTTAGCAGATGTATACACATGTCCTTGACAGCTAAAATGTTTGATATGTTTTTATGTACTACAGACTGGAATCAGAGATCATTCGGCTGGAGAACGAAGAACTGCAAATATCTGCCAAAGAGCAAGTGCTCAGAGAGAGACTTCGGGAAACAGAGCGCTCGATTGAAGACCTACAGAAAGTATGATGTGTTAACTGTCCCTTATTACAGTGAGATCACACAGAGTTACACACACATGCAGCATTCTAAGAGCAGCTTACTGGTGGGTGTGAGGAACACTAAGATGCAACATCAGCACCAAAGGGGTCACAGGGAAAAAAATGTGGCAAGTTTTATTTAGTTTGGGCCGTAACACAGACACTTCTCCATTTTCATCTACTCCATGAACGAAGTTCCAAGCCACAAAGTTTGCTTTGTATAGCCATGCCATTCATCTGATTATGTAACAGAAAAACTTTCTTTTCTTTCTTTTTTTCTGTTCACAGAGTCTGCAGAACCAAGATGGGGGTAAGGGTTCAATATTTTAGTTTATTCTTGCCCAGATTACAATTTTAACAGAAGCCCAAGAGTAATCAAGCAGCCTGATGGCTTCTTCAGTTTGGACTGGAGCTATGAGGCTAATATAGCTAACAAGAAATTGAAGCTTAGGTGGCATTCTGCAAACTGTTTGTTCAAAATGTCACATACCTGCCTCAAAATATCTCTGGTTGTTAGGTAATCTTAAATAGGCTTGTTTCTGTGGTTTCTGACAATGTATTGCATACTGTTTATCCTTATGCATGGAGAGATGTACCTTGCACAGCTAAAAACATTAGTAGCAGCCATATCTGGAATTTGTCTGTCATTTTGTCCATTTTGTAGATAATAGTATGTCATACGGTTTCAGAAACCACTTAAACAAGTCTGTTTCAAATTATTAAAAAAACAGGCACAGTCTAAGCATGCAGTTTGCAGAGTGCTGTGGGCATATAGATCTTATTAAATTGTAAGCATTGTGTATACCTAAATCATCACAGTTATGCCTATAAATGTGTCGGGTTGTTACATAATCTCAAATAAATGTGTTTATGTGGCCTCTGACGCTGAATGACATACTGTTTATCCATAAGCACATACAAAATTACCTTGCATGGCTAAAAGCATTAGAAGCAGCCATCTTAAATCCTGCATGTTGCTTGCATCTTTATCCATTTTCATAGATAATAGTATGTCATACACTGTCAGAAACCACATAAGCAAATCAATTAGAGATTATAGGCACAGTTTCAGGCAAGTGTGTGATTAAACATGAACTTTACAATGCTAACTGTGTCATTGACAAGGTTAACAGACAAGCTCTTGAATTTGGACTGAAATGTGCATTTTGGTGTTGAGGTGGAGGGTGGGGGGTTATTTCATTAAGATGTTATTGTTTCAGGAAAAATCTTTTTTTCCCCATTATCCCAAACATGGATACCTAACTTAAACTTACAAAAGTAATAACCCCCCACCCTCCACCCCCAAAATGCAAATTTCAGTCCAAGTTCAAGAGCTTGCCTGTTAACCTTGCCAATGACACATGTGATCGTGCGACGCCATTGAAACGGCCTACTAGTGGCTGGTGTGACGGTATATAAAACCACCACAAACATGTTAAATGCCCCCATGCCCCTTTGTGAGGGACTGGGGACCCTCTCGCACACATTAGCCCCTTGGCCCATTTCCCTCTTGCCTCAGCTAGACTATTGAACTGCACACACAAGGCAATGACTCTGCATTTTGTTTACAATGATCCACCTATTCATGGAGAATCCCTCCAACCCAGCGCTGCCATTGTTTCGCCCTAATACACTCACTCTGCTTTTGCTGTCTAAGCAACGAGCTGCTTCAGAGACAGAAAGAAAGAGATAGAGATACTCAGTGCAGCAGTGGGGGTTGGGAGGGGAGAGGAGGGGAGGCGAGGGGAGGGGCACATTGGTGAGTGGGGGCTGGGGTGGTGGTGGTGGGGGGGGTCTCTTGCTTTTCGGGCCACAGGGATCAAGTTTTACGTCCTCTTCTGCTGTCTGCCCGACAGATGCAGTGAATTACATCTGTTCCCACATCCCCGAGCTCCCAGAGTTGAACTCCCAAACTCCGGCCACAGCTTCGGGGGACCGCCAACTCCCAAGGAAACCTGGTAGGTGCTTGTCGGGGGAGGTGGGAGGGGCAGGGGTGGTGCCAGGTTTGGGCTCAGGCCAGCGTTTGGCACAGTAATGAGGATTACAGATGGAGGCACAGTGAATCAACACGACACCTGGAAGAGCTAAAGAGAAACATTCGTTCAGAAGTGTAGTAGGCTGTCGGAAATACAAACTTCCGTTTGGATTAAAGACTTGGGCAAACATGCAACATGCACTTTAAACAGGATAAAAACAAAATAGTAGATGAAATAACTAGTAGTTAAAGTCTATGAATGTGCACATTGCAGCAGAGTTTGCAAGGCTGCTTTGAGAAATTTCCCGTTCTTGCTTTAAGGGTTTTCAATGAGGAATAGTCATAGATTTTACCTTAACTGCTTTTCTGATTGTCTAGAAAGCTTCCATTTTTAAACAGAGGCTGTAAACGAGTGACAGTGATCAGGGAGAATAAATTTACAGTGTTTTATTTTAGTTCCAGTGGTTTTATCTTTAACTTTCTTCAATTCTTTCACATTTAAAAACAATGCTTGAGAGCTTATCACACAAACATATACAGTGTTTTTTATGTAGTAACAGGTATATTGACAATGGGCATTTACATATTTCTCTTACATCTTGTCTCACTTTTTTTTTGCATTTAAATGTTTCTAATAATGTTTATGTTTATGTTTGTGATCATCATATTAACCTCTCACACCCTGTGCTTCCTTACTCTCATTAAACACATATTATTTTCTTCAATTAAGTAATTCCCAAATAAGCATAAAGGGGCCAGGAGCTACTTTTTTCTTCTGTTAAATTTTTTACCCTAAGGTCCACTTATGACATTTATGTGGGTTTATGTACCAAGAACATAAATAACATACATTTACCTAATAATCTTTTTAAAAAATCTTTGCTATATCCATTACACTAAAAAGGCTGTTTTATCTGTGTTTTTAAGGCTGATATATATATATAAACAAACTCTGGTCTTATTGACTGGTCTCGACTGAAACAATCCCTATATCTTTAGCAGGAATGGGTGGGGCTTAACTGCTGCAGTCTAGTGTGTATGTGTTACATTAAAATCTTTAATTTCATAAAAAGAGCAGAAGATTCTGTTTTGCATTATACTGGCTCTTTAAGACTAAGAATAGAATAACAGGTCTAGGGATCAACTCTCCAGCATCTCAGTATAGTAATTATAAGTGCAGGATGTAAAAGATGTATTTAGATGTGGTCAGCAGCACTTACAGCTGTGCTCGATCTATTTATCGGTACAAAATGGCTGGCATAAAAGCAGTAAAGAGGGTAAGTCTGATTTATCTTATTGATTTTTTTTCTATAAAAAGATCTTTATGGAGGATTACAGTGCATTAAAATATTATCACTGTGTTTGTAAATTAACAGCTTGCCACACTTCTGTAGTGCATGACAAATCACACAAAGTGGACATTAACCCACACCCCTCTGCACTCTCCCCTCTGTCTGAAGCACTATACGCCATGGAGATCAGCGTTGAAAAGGATCTGAAGACGGGCGGCACCAAAATTCTTTCTGCCTCTCCGGTCAGCCCTGAGGAGGCTCACCAGCGGGGAGTCAAAGTCTACGATGATGGCCGGAAGGTGATCTACGAGGTGCGCTCTGCTGCTTCCACCACACTAGAGAATGGTGTGCACCCCTGGAACTCGGACGAAGTGGAGGAACTGATGGGGCGTGTAGGTCAGAGCCACCAGAGGCCTGATGGGGCCCGAGTCATTGTGACACCCGCTGTTCCTGAGGCCGCAGACGCCCAACAAAGCTTCAGGGAGCAGACCATGCACAAAGAGACCAAGTTGGAAATGGTCCGTGGACAGCAGGGCAAGCCACAGGCCACTGGCCAGGTCCGACAAAGCTACAATGACGAGGTGACTGAGCCCCCCGTGGCCACAGCTGAGAAGCCAGTCACCATGATCTTCATGGGCTACCACAATGTGGACGACGAGGAGGAGAGCAAGAAGCTGCTGGGTTTTGATGGCACCATCAAGGCCGAGATCGTGCTGATTGACGAGGACGACGAGAAGTCTTTACGGGAGAAAACGGTCACTGATGTCTCTACAATCGACGGCAACGCCGCCGACCTGGTCTCTGGACGGCCCACGTCCGAAGCCACCGAACTGTCCTCCGAGGGCAAGGAAGAAAGCTCAGCCAAGGAGCCGCCGCCCGCAGGTACCGAAAAGAAAAAACGCTGCCAGTGCTGTACTGTCATGTGACCTTCCTTTCTCCTCCGACTTCTCTTTATTTGGAACACATTCACCAAGTCTCTGCCTCCCTTTCCAAACAAACAAACAAAGCAACAGCCTTTCACCTTGTTACTAACAGCATCTCCACCACCTCTGTGACGTGAGAAAAGCACATTCTCTCTTCTCTGTCTTCTCTGACCTATTTTCCACAGAATGGCTCACTCTTTTGCTGTCAGGTTCTCAGGACCCAGGGCAGGACATTGAGGGAGAGTGGTTTGAGGAAAGGGGGAAAGTCTCTAGCTTAGCAATGGTTTGTGGAAAGAATGAAAGAATGATGATCCATGATATCCACAAGGAGCGTAGTAAAAAAAACCACATACTAACCCAGGTAATTGTACAGTATATCTATGAAAATTAAAATGACATTAAAAAACAGTCTTAAACCTGGGCACCCCCCAAAAAAATCTACATTTGATACTTTCATAGAGCTTTATAAAATGGGTGTAGCATAGTTTTATTTAGATTACTCTTTGTGGAAAGACATCGCATCCATATATGGTGGTTCATATGTGAAAACAAAACCATACATTTAATATGGCATTATACCTGTTTGCCACCTCTCATGTTGTTCAGTGGCCTTACTGAAGCATTCAAACTTCACAACAACCATCATATGCTCGGCTTGTCTTTCATTCTCCTCTGTTTACACTGGCAGGTTAGACCTTCTGAATGAGAACGGCAGCACAGCTGTCATGATTTGGACAGATGCAGCAGGAGGATGGCTACCTATTTGTGCCTCTGTATTGCCATGGTTTTTTAGGATAGGGTTTATTTATGCCATTGATTTCTTTTTTTATGTTTTTTTGCTTGGAGGAGAACAAAAGAACATTTAAACTGACAAAGGGATTCTCAAAACAAGTCATGCTGAACTGCTCTTGGATCATTGGAATCTTCTTATCGTCAGCCATAACCCATTAGATGCTTCTGCTACAGATTTCTGGCAAAAAAAATCTACAGTTAAAATGACTTGAAATCTCTGGATTTGAGCCGAAGTGCTAGGTACTGCCATTTCCTACATTGAGACAAGTAAAAGCCATGGTGTAGCATATTTCTAGTTTACATACAAAAGTTGGTGCTGAGTACTAAGGGACCTTTTTGGCACTTTAATGTAACAGGAGATGCCATTAGCAACTAGGATATGTTGCACATTTACAAATACTTGAGACAATACAGTACATCAGCTTCAGCAGTCTACAGAATACAGAACATCAGTCAGAGAATGTTCCCAAGCTCTCACCAGCAAATGATTCTGTTTCTAAGGCACATAAACATTAGCCTACAACATTCTACACAGAAATTCAGGGCATCGTTTGGAAACAGGGTGACAGTGTCTAGCACTTTTTCCCAATATCCCTCAATACTTGGGAGTCGTACTGTAATCCAGTCCATCAGCTGACTTCAGTAATGACTGGAAACATCATAAAACAAAAAAACCTGCATCTCCTTCTGGAGTGAGGAATCACACATATTTGGTAGTAAACATAAAATGCCTATAGGTCAACAGTGTAGATACATTTTGCTCTATGAGTGCCAACATGTATTTGTATTGAGATTGAAATCCAGAAGTGGTTTTAATACGGTATATATATACATTTGTTTGTATTTACGCACACCTAAATGCCATATAGACTTCTTGGTGTGGACTCTTAGGAACACATCATATTTATTTCTAATTTATTCACTAATATTGACTGCTTTTTCATGTCTGTCTTCACTGTCTCTCCTCTGTCTTTGGAAAACACAAACATTAGTGCCATATTGCTTCATATTGCACAAAGGTGACAATGCTCAGTTGAGGAGCTTATGACTGAGCACCAGTTTCAGCTGTTCTGTAGAAAATGAAATGCTCTTGCTCATTTGCATTTCAGTGGTTTCATATTATGTGTGTGTGCCACTGTAAACAGTGAGGAGCAGGTTCCACATATGGTCGATTTTAAGGGGCAGGAGTACAAGACTTAAGCACAATCGTGACCCTAACAGTTCCAGTACAGAATTAGAGTTTCTCTTTAATCTATGGGGGGGCCCTACAGAAGTCCATTGGTCACATGCAATTGTTTTTATTTTCATTCAATCTTTTGTAGTCAATTCACTTTATGATACAAAGCAGTATCTGAGTTATACACGTTGGGTATTATATTAAAATGGTTAGTGTGGTCATATTACCACTACTTTTAGATTAGCTCACCCCCAAAAGCTGTCAAAATGTCATTATTCAAAATACTATCCAGGAAATGTTATTAAATGTGTAGTATAATAAATTTTGTTATGCAAAATGAAAGGAAAAAGGAAAAGTTGAGAATCCAAATGATTATTATTATTGCTTAATTTTGGTTAAAACAAATTATGCAACTATGAATACAATCTGTGTAAATACAAATGTGTGAAGAGTCTTTATAATACCTGGCATTATATATAATTATCTTTTTTTCACAATCTTTAACTGTCTTTGAGGAGAGGTACTGCCAAATGTAACAACTGTTAGTCTGTCATTTAGGTCACACATAGCAAATCTGAAATGCTAACATGTCTGTGTAGAAATTTTCAATGTTGCAGCTACAAGTAGTGCCATTTTTTTTAGAAAAGGTAGAGCTATAACCAATTCTTTACAATGATCTTTGTAAGTGAAACTGAACACTTAAAGAAATCATCTCTTTGCAAGTGAACGAATCTTTAATGGAGGTAATGTACCTAATAATTCTTATTTTGAGACTGTTGTAAAAATATTAGATAAAAAAATGTCTGTCACTGAGGCCCCTTATGTCAACACCATGTTGTTTACTTCATAAATCAAGTCTTTATACTGACATAAGCTGTTCATTACTCAAATATTCCCCTTTTTAACTATGGTACTTATAATATTAACAATTATAATTAATTGTATTTGTACAATACATACTTTCATACAAGAAATGCAGCTCAATTTAATTTGATAATGTTTTAACGCTTATGCATGTGTTAAGATGCCATCATGTAAGTAGCCCTCAAAATGCTGTGCAACCAAATATTAGATATTATTATTCCACTTATTGCATCATTCCACTACGATGCCACTTGCCACTGAAACTGCTTGATATAAGGAAAAAATTTTTTTATTAAATATAAATAAATGGAATGCTCATAATACAGTCTCATAGCTTAAGTCTAGTTCTTGACCACATTGCAGTGCCCATGGTGTATCAGCAATGGAAATTCTCTTTAGTTTAGGTTAACGCTTAATCACAGTCTAGAAACTGGCCCGTCATGAAAAATACTAGGTATATTTCTTACCCTGAAGGAGAATTTACTTGCCAAGATCTGATTTTCTGCAGTGTCTTTCACATTCTGGAGAACAAATCAAGTCAAGAGTTTCCCATTAGCTCTCTAGCATTAAGATCATCACTGCTTTTGGGTAGAACAGGCAAGTAATAACACTGTAGGGGTTTGGGGAAGCTTGTTCCAGAGCTCATTCTAACCATCCGAGTGTACACAAGTATAATTATTTTAAAGGAATTCAGAGAGCCCCCAGCAGACCCCAGTTTCTCAGCATCATACTGCCAAAAGGAACCCATGAGGTGGTGGAACCTCAGCATTTGTGGTGTCTGAGCTCAATGGGACATATCCAGCTTGCCATGAGATACCGCTGTGCTTTTTAATTGAGATTTCTGCTGTATTTTTGTAAACCTGAAGTGTATTTATTTTTTAACTGTTGCATTTCTCCTTTTCTTTTTTTTTTAAAAAGATGACTTCTATAATCACTCTGTGTACCTATCTCTCTATACTGCTCTCTACCACACCCTTTCTTCAGTACGGACTGCTGGCTGCCATGCTGTAACAGTGGCTTTTTTTCCTCTTTGTATGGTAAACCTAGTCCAATAAAACAGCATTTTTTCACTGTGCCTACCCGTCCTGAGTCTGCTATGGTTCTTTCTCTAACTCACTCCTTCATCACATCACTACCGTACTAGCACTCATTCTGGGTCAGTGGTGTCCTTCTCACCCTCTGCAGCAACACTAACTTCACCCAGTGCCTCCTCTGCTCTCTCCTTTGCCTGACTCTAGCACATCGCTCCAGACTGCATGCCCAATACCAAACTATGCTCATCCCCCCATCAGGCTTTCCATACTGACTTCCAAAAGGCTGAGGTCACCTCCTCTCGCTCAAGGTTAGTACAAGATTATAGGGCAGTACTGCTAGTCCCTGTCTCTACCAGGCAAATTTGAATGAGGACACTACGAGGTTCCATGGACAGATCTCTTTGTCAAAAGAAGACATTTTGGGAGAGTTAGTACAAGGTCCAATAATCCATGTATCAAAATCATATTGTATAACTAATTCACGTGCAGTGGACATTTTTTCTAATACTTATGGATACCCATTCATATCCAACGATTCTATATAATATAAAACCTATTCTGACTTATTCTACATGAGGTGGATCCATATCCTCCTCCTGGAGATTAACCTTTCTGCAACTTTCACCTCCAACCCAGCACCTCATTAAGTGACAACTTCTGAATCCGATATTAGATGGATTAGTTGAGGTGAGGGTTGATTACGGCTGAAGCTGAAGTGTGCAGGAAGGTAGATCTCTAGGAAAGTTTGGTGAGCAGCGGCTAATCGCGATGACATTCAGTTTCACCTTGGTAAAAGGTGAAAAAAGACATAATTTTCTATTTATGTTACAATAATGACAAAAGGAATGTGCTTGTAACATAATTACTAGATTACTTATGAGGAGGACTGATGATATATTAAGTACTAATTGAAAGAGTATACAGCACATACTGACATGCGTATCTGCTCTCCTAAAATATCATTTTAATATTTGGTGACATCTTACTTGCCCCCTCACACAAAACATTGACATAATCATGCCATAAACATCCCATGGCAGATGTCAAATGAATTGTTAGGATTGATTGCATTTATTAATATAATGTGATATTTGCTTGACAATAGTATTTGAAGTTACTCCATTAGCATGTGACATAAACTGTCATGACATCAGACATTGTAGCATCTGTCATTACTGATAATGGTAATAAGATAATAATAATGGTGACACCGTTATGTTCATGGACATAATTTATCATGTCAACTCATGATAGCACATGACTTCTGCCACAACATGTTTATGGAATGGTTATGTCAATGTTATGTAGTAGAATTCAAGTAAAATGTCATTAAATATTCCTATAGCACATTCTTTAGATTTATGAAGTGTAGATGCTTTATTAACAACATACTTTTTGCTAAATCGATATTTAACAACTGAGAAAAGAGAAGTAACACAAATTTAAAGTTAACACACTAACACAAACATACTCCACATCTTTACATCTTATTTAGAGTAGGCCTCTATTTGTAACTGACCAAAGGTAACAATGCTTCTTGATTTCCTAGAGAATATTTGTATATTTGATATATATACATTTCCCTTTATCAGACTTACGGGCAGATTTCTTCAGCATTGTCACAGCTGCTTTTTAAGTAAGGTGAATGCTCATGCTGTGTTCTGTGTTGTTGTGATGTAAAAGGCTCTCTAAAGGCCTTAGGATGCTCCAAGAATGGCAAAATATGTATCAAACTCTTGAAAAACACTGCTTTTCTATTCATACAATGTTCCCTTAGGACAGTAATGGTGCAAAGTACAAACTAGGTGGAATCAAATCATGCCCACTGATTCTGCCTGTAATGAAATTAGTTAATACTGAGGTGAGGAAGTTTTGATTGGATTTGGGAGTCTCGCTTATGATTATCCAGCTAATTCAATCAGACCCAGCTAGATCAAATGATGTGCTAATGATGGTATCCTACATTGCTTCATATTAATTCTTATGTCTTACTTTCAGTCATTCTTCACAAATCACTAGGATGTCATTGCAGGCACTGTTATTAAACACATAGGGCCCTATTTTGCACCACCAGAAAGCGCAACACAGGGTGGTTTTGCTAGTTTAATACCAGCGCATTTTTTTCACGCCATGGACGCACATTTTCAATATAACATGATTTTTCTATTTATAGGAGCAGCACTTTTTAAAATGAGATGATGCAGGGACATTGTTGGCGTATGGTTATTTTAAGGCAGTAAAATAACATTCTGCTTTTGACCACAAGAACCACGTCTAAAGTCAGTGTTGTATTATTAAACCATATTCAAGCGGCATGTTTTAAAAACATACTGAATGTCGCTCTTTACAGACGCAAGTACAATCCTGAAGTGCATTAATGGTATTTTGTTATTTTTCTTTCATTTATATATGGTTTTTTTGCAAAGCACAGCTGGTTCTTTCACATCATAATATTATTTAATAAACACCAAAGCAATGACTAAAGAATAGACAATATCTTTAAAAAAACACTTGAGTTCATGATCAGAATTTTGTAGTGATGAAAGGCTATTTGACCTGCTTTTGTCACCGACCAGCTGATCTTGTGATGCCAGAAAATGAGAACACACTTGTTGATATCTTATCCCACGCCTGCTTCACCTCAAAAGGCTTAGGTGGGACAGTGTTACTCCCATAATGATGTGTTTAAACATTTTCATTTTGCACACAAGAAGGTCCTTTCCTTGGCCAAAACCTGACCTGATTTGCCAGGTAAACATGCCATTATAATTGCAATCCGCTAGTTATCTCATTGGCTCCTGGTTTTTGAAAAAGTGAGGAGCCATTCTGATTGGTTTATTGCATATTATGCCCAAAACACACAATCTGTTTTATTCCGCTGTCAAAATAGAGAAATTAATTTGAACACCAGTAAATGTAGATGTACCTTTATGCTTTGCCTTAGATTGTCAGCATAGAGCTCAGAAATTCTAAAGGCACTTAAATTGAAGGTAGGCATGATAGGATACTTTATCATTTAGCACTAAAAGCATAAACATGAGCACAAATAATAAGACGAATGCTCATAATAAGGGTAGTAACTGGACCATGTAATGAATGAATCATTGTGTTTCTAACCTAACAGGAGGTTACTGTGAATATTCCAGGTTTTCTTATGATAGTGTCTCTGTGTAAGTTAGAGTATGAATATCCTATTCACAACAGTCTCTTTCTGCAGGGCAGAATGGTTATTATCGACATGTTTGATGGTGCCAGACACTCCTGCTGTGAGCTACAGCAATTACAAAGCACAGTGTGAGAACGCACTGGAAGGCAGGCTGAGAGAGAGTGCTGACTGAAGCTAATTCAGCCCTATTGATGGCTGCGTATCAGTCTGTACAGGAGTGTTAACTGATGTGCGTCATATGCAATTTCAAAACTTTGTGCATCATGTGAGGCCCATGAGCAATATATTCATTCATTTAAAAAAGTAATAATTATTTTTTATAATAATATTTTGCCTTTAAAAGAGCATTATAAATGGTCACATGCAAGTACGTATTGATGTTAAAAGTACCTACATGTAGTAATAATAATATGCCACATACAAATGATATTTATATGCATTTTATATATGTAGTATAAAACATACATGCCCAATATCTGTTATACATTACATTATTTGTGCATGTTATATGTAATAATAGAATATAAATGTGAAAAAATACATATGTGGTATGAATTTTCAAAAGTCCACCTATAAATTTAATCCCAATCTTAACCTCAGCAATCAGGATTACTCAGCTCAGAAAATGTACAAAAATAAATACAAATACACACACACAGAATCAGTGTAATAAGCTAACATTTCATATTCAGAGCTTTCTGTGTATGTGTGTGTATGTGTATGCATGTGTGTGTGTGGGCTGCTCTGCTATCAGCATAAGAAGCTGTGCAATACTGAACTCACCCAGAACTCAATCCTCTCTTCCTCCTCTTGCCCTTTGTCTATGAACTCATATTTCTCTAAATAGCCTCTATTTCCAGCCCTTCACACAAATATGTGTCTACAGTAATGCTTTCTGCCACATTCTCGTAATGCAACAAGATGCAGGAAGTTCTTCTACTGATAAACAAATGTTTACTATCAAATAAAAACCTTTCAACAATTATTATTTTTTATATCATTTGAAAATATGTCAAAATACATTGTGGGAACAATGCATAACAAACTGAACAAGAAAAAGTCCAAAATTACTTAATAAGGTCATGTAAATTTAATGTAAAATAAAGTTAATCAGTGTCCTACTGTTTCCAGATTTGAAGTTTCTCTACTACAATATGCAGTCAAGTCAAGTGAAAGTGATTAAAAAAGAGGAACAATAATGATGAAGTTCATCAGAGAATGATGCAGAGAGGATGCATAGCGATGTGCGTTTTATACTAGCTGACTACTTGCACTGTCCAACATCATGATATTTGATGGAAAGCCAAAAAAACCTGTGAATTGCTCACACCCTGCAGCATCACATTTGAGAGCCCGTTGTGTTTTGTAGTACCTACTATAGTAAGCTAACAGAATAAGCACAGTATATTGCAGGGGTGCCTAAATGTGGTCCTGAAGGGTCGGTGTCCAGCACAGTTTGGTACTTCCCTCTTCAGACACACTCATTAAACCTGAAAAATTAGCAGGTGAGTTGAACCAGGCATATTGAGGCAGGAGATACATCTATATACATATACTATATATTTAAAAAACATTTCCCTTCCCTAGTTTGAAGGGCAGATTTCTTTTTCAGTACTGTCACAGCTGCTTTTTCAGTAAGCTGAATTCTAACACTGGACCACATTAAGGGACCCCTGCTATAGCCCACTGCAGCACTGCACTTTTAAATAACAGCAAAATGAACTGAACATGACAATACTTAAGCTGAAATATTTGCTGAGGGACAGTGTGCAACAGCAAATCTCAAAATAAAAATTACAAAAATCATTGTTGTTATACTACCACCTAGGTTTGGTGCTAAGATAATACGGAGACTCTCATAAGGCTGCTAATAGAAATTAGATCAAAAATCATTACAGTCAAGGAAAATGGGTTTGTTAATTAGGCATTTCAGCACTAAACATTTTAAAAGACACACAATGTGACTGAATCTGACTCAGATAGAAGTAAATATTAATGTGCATTTATTAAGAATTTTACAGTGACTTTAAGCAATTCTAAATCAATTTTTGAGCCAGACCTAAAAGCCCTGGACTAGTACAGATTGTAGTGTTGAGAGCAAGAGCTGGACAAAAATGAGCCCAAGCAGAAATCTAATCTAGGGGCCGCCTAATTACATTTAATACGTCACATCTCATTTTGAGCACAGCGCTACATGTAGGCAGTGTGGGTTAGATGTAAATCAGCATCATTATAGCCAGTTCTTATTTTTCTGCTGGTTTTCCTAGGTCCACAAAAGTGGGAATTTATGTGGATGAAAGAATTTTTTCGGATGCATTTGTTTCTTGAAAGAGAGGGGGGCCTTAGCCCTACTACCCCGACCAATACTCATAAAATGTTGACAAAAAGAGAGAAACACTTTCTTCATAAAGCCTGAACTATTGACTAAAGTAAGCAGAAGAATGAGTAGTGCATGAAGGCATTTGCTACGTGCTTGTAGATGTGTGACTTATTACCAAAATCATTTGACAAGGTGAAATAACATTACTCCCAGCCACACACTTGAGCAATAACTCCATGAATAAGATGTTATTCAGCTATGACTGAACTGACTATTATCAACAATTCTTTCTGATTTTTAACCTTTTAGACATTAAGGATCCCTGGATCCAGAATTCAGTGCCTTGTTCTTAAAACTACTTAGGATATTAGCATATATATTTTATAATGGTTAGTGAATAATTCATATCAGTTACTGAAGAAAAGTCTTAAGATGAATACCTGAATAAGAAGACTGGAATTTAGAGGAATTGTGAGCTAGTCTGGCTATGAATCCCAGCAGTGAAATGTGTGTGTATGCAGTAATACTTTGTGTTGCTCCTGATGAGACTAAAATGTTTTTCCTCTATACACTATATAAAAGTGGTACAAAAATGCATGTAGCATGATCCAAAAACAACAAATTCAACATTATTTTTATTTGTTTATTTATTTTTATTAAATAGCAATATGAAGTCTTGTCCATGAAGGAACCCCTAAAAGCTTTTTGTGTCAAAATTGCTTGTAATATTTATTGTGTTTATCCAACTACTGAGTAGTTATTCCAGTCAACTTTGTGTGTACAGTATATTTTAAAAAGATATTTCTCAGTTCTTGTAAAATAATCAAACTGCAGTGCTGAAAGGTGAGATTTCATGACATGTTGTTTTCTTAAAGAAAGCCAGTCATCAATGATCAGTGTAATGTCAGAGATTTTCACTCATGTTGTATATGATCCGAGTGTGATTGCTGTGGTTTTGTGTTGCAGGAAGTGAGAAGGCTCGCTGTGTGTTGCTGACAGCGGAGAACGGCCTGTTCCCTGGAGCTGTGGTCAGACCTGCGCACAGCCCGCCGGTGAGTCTGATGTTCATACATCTGCAAACGGCCATCTGTTACTAGCGTATGCAGGTTTAGGTGAAACGCTCACCTGCTTTTGTTCTTCTCAGAAGGAAGTGCTTTCCAGGTATAAAAAATACAGACCACGTTTACAGCTGGAGTGTGAATGGATAGTTCTGGTTCTAAAACATACACACATGTGCATACATGATTACTCACATTATTTGAATTATTAATAACCTACTGATGAAAACATATTAAATTTACTGCAAGATCAGCCCAGCTGTTGCAATTCCATAAACTTTGTTAACTGAAGCAGAAATGACCAGAACAAACGTCCTAATCATGTAGACATTTTGCTGTCGATTGATTGACTGACAACCAATGCCACCATTAACTACATTACTTGGTTGAAGAATTGGCCAATTCGTGCTACGCCCACAAATGCATTCTTTTGTAGCAACTGTTGTGAGCTTTCTAGAACACTGGTAACATTTTTCAATTTCAGTTATTTAGATTTACTATTTAAAATGCTATGCAAACAAGATGGACTATGTTCAGCAAAACTAGCCAGGGTGCTAACAACCATAAATGTGCCACCATGCTAACATTAGCTTGATTATATGATTATATAACACTATGTCAGGGCTACAGTAACAGTGTGACAAATATCACTTAAGAATTAATACACTCTTCATTTTTCTGCATTTTTTCTGTAATATCTGAGTAGGATGAATTTACATACTGTAAAACCTAGAGACAACTGCTATGACTGTACAATGGCTATAAACTCATCTGTGGGAGGAGCATGGATAGATCATGTGATAACAGACCTAAATCTATTGTACACACTGGTTGAAAGGGAACTCATCCTGTTATATTTTCAAGAGACCTGACAGATCTCAGACTTGACCCTGATAAAGCAGGGGGACCAATTTCTAAAGCAAAATCAAAATAGAAAAGTGGCTGGTTTGTTACTCTTGTCCTCATGGTCATCAGTGGATTGCAAATGTTTCTACATCTACACATCCAAGTTAAGATATACATGTTTTTTCCATGCCCACTGTGGCTGCATGCCTTAGCTTGGGATGTCTGACAGTTTAGCTTTTAAGGTTGCTGAGTTTTTCCTTGGCATTGTTACGTTTCACCTGTCTGATTTGAGCTCAGTTATGTGCACTTCACTGGGGCATGTTGTCCCTGTCACAAGCAGATGCATGCTTTAGGAAAGGAGCTGGCTGGGTTTGTGTAAAGCCTACATTCTCGTTGATGTGTGTCTTTTCATTGTATAGCTTTGGAATAGGTAAGATGATCACTGCACTGCTGTCAGCAGTAAGCTACATGCCTATGTCAAGACCCTGCCAAACATGGAAAAGTGCTTTCGGAAAATGTATAAAATACGTATTTTTTTGGACCCGCCCACTTCGCTTGCAAGTTCTGCTGTTTTGCATCTTATAGGTGAGCCATAGTCATTTCTTCCCTTGCTCTTTGTTGGCAGTGGATACTAAAACATCTGCCAAATCCATTCAGCGTCAGAGCAGGACTCTAATTGCTTGTTTGTGTCTGGACAGTGTTCCCTGCACCCGCTTCCTATCCTGTTAGACTACAATTGTCATAACTTCATTGCACTGTTCAGATGATTAGTGAGCTGATCATCCCTTGTGTGCACTTCCAATTCATTTTGCCATTGTGTAACACTGTTGTGGGCGACATGCTGCAGGAGCTTGGCTTGTGTTCCCAGCTCAGGTCATTCTTCCTGCGTAAGAGCAGGCTGATGGTGAGACATTGTGCTATTTCAGCATTAAGAAATGCACATTACAGAACGGACCACGGCGAGTAAACATGGAAAAGAAGGAGCACAATTTTCAAAGGGATTAAACCACACAACAAGCATTAACATTCTTCACATGACTGCTGGCCCTTGTCTCTGTGACATAAGATCTTTGATCTTTGATTCCTTGATGAATCTTCACTCAAAGGTTATACGAGATTTCGCTCATATTTTCAGGGTAGGATCAATCTGATGAACAACAAAGGTAGCTTTCATTTCCAGAAGGGGCCAATCATTTTGGAGGGGCACTAGAGTGCAATATGAGAGAGTTGTCTACCTAAGCTTTGAACGCTCTGCAATATAATCACGAGAGAAGGCGGGAGGATGGGTGTGGGGGGCACATGGGAAAAGATACACCAGTCAGCAAAAACATCAAAACCACAGAAAGGTGAGGTGAATAACATCCTGCTTACTCATTACAATGGCATAAGACAAGGGGGTGTGATATATTAGGCAGCATAGGGAACGGTCAGTTCTTGAAATTGTGGGGTAGAAAGCAGGAAAAACGTCAGGGCATCTCTAAAACGTCTGGTCTTCTGGAGTGTTCCAGGTGTGCAATAGTTAGTACCCACCAAAAGCGATCCAAGTAAGGACAACTAGTGATCTGCAGACTGCAGTCATGGGCACCCAAGACTGACTGATGCACATGGGAAGCGAATGTCCCATAGAAGAGCTACTGTCGCACAAGAAGGGGATGCGGACTCTGACAGAAAGGGGTCAGAACACAGTGGAGCACAGTCAGGGCCGTTTTAGCAGCATGAGGGGTCTACTCGGTATGAGGCAGGTGGTGTTAATGTTATGGCTGATGAGTGTACGTAAACAATTTCTGTAAGCAATAAAGCACCTGTCTCCAGCGTGTTGTGAATGTCATACACAACGACATTCTTCAGATGCCATTAAGTTTTTGTAACTTTTCTCCCCCCAGGTGGTCGTGCACTTCTGGCGTCGTCACGTATAGACCCAATTGTTCCAGACGCCGCGCGCGCTTGTGCGCATATGTCATTGTTTAGCAAAAAACACAACGCCTGTTTTCAGCCTCGCTATTGAGCCGCACACCGTGCCTGTTTCGGTCGGTTCCTATTTGGTAGTCCGTGGACAAAGGCAGGATGGCGAAGGGGGCGGGAGAGGGAGATGGTGGGGGGTGGGGGGTGCGGATTGTTGCGCAGCTGAATAGGGAGCTGTAACCTGAGCGAAACGCCGCGCACGCCGCCTCTGATCAGTTCCCGGCCGCCCTAGAACGCGAGAGAAACCTCCAGGACTGGCCATTCATTATTCAGCAGCGGACGCGCTGTGCTGTGCCGTGCAGCGGGACGGGCCAGGAGCGCGCGCGCGCGCGAGTGAGTGAACGAGCGATCTAGAGCTAGAGAGAGAGAGGGAGAGACCCCCCTCCTCCCCAATGTCACCCCGGACAGATCGGCTGCACCAGAGCGCAACAGCTCCGCGGTGACTCTCAACACCGACTTCCTCCCCGTTGATGCGTCGTGCGGGGTGAAGGAGCGAAGTGCAGGGGGGACACCTAGATGCCGCGCGCCGTACAGAGGTAACGACCACCAGCTTCGCACACGCGACTCGCGCGCTCAGGTGAGAGCGGTCAAACGAAGCGTCAAGACCCTTAGTAGGTGAAAGGGAACGCCTGTTTATCGTGTGGGAAGGATATGACATCCGATTCCGGCTGTTAACTGATTTTTTTTTTTTTTTTTTTGGGGGGGGGGGGGGGTGCTCTTTTTTTGCTGAAGTGCTCCGTGAAAAAGCTGCTTTTGCATGCAGGTCAGCAGCTCCGTGGGTTGACTGCAGAGGGCTGTTTTTGCAGCACCGCACTGTGCCGGCCAGGTCACCTCCGTTATGCATGCGTATGAAGTATCGATCGCACGGTTTGAGCGGGTAAAGCTTTCAGAGTTGACCTCTTTGCCACAACACTGAGCCTGGGGTCTGCGGTTGGATATTCACACAGTACTGATTTCAACGCTCAGAGCAACAATAACCGTATTACCATGATGTACTATGGCATATGTAGGCTACAGTATCCCAGATCCTGCACAGTGGTGCGCACATACTGTCTGTTCGGTGGAGCCTTCCTGGATAAAGGTCCTGTGTGTGATGTTCTGCTGTATACAGAATATATACAGTATGTAGTGTAGGGGTGGGAGATCTGCCCATAGAGAGACAGATAGATAGATAGATAGATAGATAGATAGATAGATAGATAGATAGAT
>JBBPDA010000037.1:3232699-3275188 GCA_037974385.1 Arnoldichthys spilopterus
AGGGGTGGGAGATCTGCCCATAGAGAGACAGATAGATAGATAGATAGATAGATAGATAGATAGATAGATAGATAGATTAAAAATAAATAAATAAAATAGAATATCACAATCTTTTTAACTGTGGCTGGATCTAGACATAGGCAGGGGTGGGCATTGCCCACCCAAATGACTGGTCCTTATTGGCCAGATGTGTATATCTGTCAGAATCCTGTAGGATTACAATTTCCTTCTTTTCCAGTGTCCAAATCATTGGCTAACAACAATCTTGGATTGTTCTGATTTCTGATTATGACTTTCTGGGCACTGCAGGATATTTAAAAAAATCAATGTGCATTTATTTTTGAAAATTTGACTACTTTTGTGCAACATAAGTGAGGTAAGGTTTAGCATAGGCTACTTAGCTAGTTACACAATTCTCTTAGTTTGTTAGTTACAGCTAGCTTGAAACAGTCCTATACAGTTTTTGATATGTCTTGTATTGGTGAATAAAAATTGTCCAGATTAAAACTATGATTGCCCGCATGATTAGGGAAGTCTTAATCTGTTTAATGTACAATCACAATGCAGGATCTGAAATGTGATCTTTCTTTTTAATGTTGAAATTCTCATAAGTTTCTCAGAGAATTCGGAGAAACTTATGGATGTCTATTTTTATCTCTATCTACTCACTATTACTACTGACTACGTTTGGAAATCAAATCAAGAGTCAACAAAGTTTCAAGGGTTAGTAGAGACTCTGGTTATCTGTCTATGTTGATTTGCTTGATCTGTGCTGCCTTTGACAAAGCTAAATATGAGATTCTGCTTGACCATCAGCAGAAGTGGGTGGGTCTGTCTGGCCCAGTCTTGGACCAGTTAGGAATACTGATTTGCACTGGGTATTTAAGTTTCCAAATTAACACAGGAGGTCACAGAGTCCCCCAAGATTCTAGTTTGGGTCCATCACTATTTAGATTATAAATGATTCTGTTTGCTGATGCTAACAGGTATTAGGTCCCTGTCTTAATAAATCACTTTAACTCTGATGTCTCATCATTTTCCAACTTAACAAGGATGAGACAGGGGTTATTGCTATTGTAAATTAAACACAGAGGGAAGATGTGCAGTGGTATTTAGACTCCTTATCTCTGAAAGCTACAATTATGTCAAGAATCCCAGAGTCATTTTTGAGAGTGACCTCACCATCAAAAATCATACCAGTTATGTCTTCCTTATTGTGAACTATCACCTTCATAATATCTCTGGAGTCCATAAGTGATAATGAAAGACTTGCTTATACTTCAGTGTCTACTAGACTCATTATCTGTTTCTTTTCTGGCCTCCCAAAGTGGTTATTAACGTCATAAATGTACATTTTCAGAATATTATTGCTAAAATCCTAAAATGCACCAATATAAGTGATAGTATTATACATTTGTAAACCCAATAATATATATTTGAACAGATTTTAACATATTCATTAGTTCAAGTATTAGTCTTCAGTTGTACCCCCTGCTTTTAGTTTCATAAGTTTCTTTCTGGAATTCCTATGAGATTTTGAGACACTTAATATATTTAGTATATTATATTATATATTATATATTTATATTGCATTTAACTCAGTAAAGAAAACATATTGGCTATTATTATTATTATTATTATTGTGGCAGATCTACTGCTTTTAAAACAGTGAAGACGAATAATTCCATAAAGGGGAAGCCTGAGAGTTTGAAACTCTCCAATCCCACAAGACTCCCTACATGTGGAACATGCTGAATAAAAAGTCAATATTAACAGGAAGTATGTTCATTTTTTCATTGAGAGTGGAAGAGTACGGATGTGTCCTTATCCTGACCTTTTACATTAACATGCTTGGCACAGAAACAAGATGCCCTCTTGATTGTCATTTCCCACCAAATTGTTTGCCATGTCCACCCCATCCTGCTAAAACCAGGTCAGTAATAGACAAAGTGACAGTGTGTGGAAAAGCCCAGTGTCCTTGATAAAGTGAAAGTGCTTGAAGCAGAGACCTGGAAAGCAAGGAATGAAGAGTTGCAAAACAGGAAGCAGTCACTCTGAGGAATTCTTAAACACTGTCTGGGCTTAGTCTAACTCACCAGCACAGCCATCCCCTCCTTCTTTATGCCACTATATGTAGCTATATGCTTTGATATTATATTGAATTATGTGTTTACTCATCAAACCACTACAAAACATTCCTTTCACCAAGGTTCCAGGCTACACTACCACGGTCATTATCCTGTACACAGTGTAAACAGTGAATGCAGTGGTGTTTACTGCTAATTACTGCATCCATCGCTTCAATTATACATGTGACAACCTGCCCCTGTATAATCTTTGGTAGGTGAGCAGGTCTTCCACTCTGACATTATATCCAAGTAAGAAGGATGTTAGCTCAGTGGATGTTTCCTTTCGCCGTAATGGAAGGAGTGGCAGGTAGATTTGAGCCGAGGGGTATCATGTCCTCTTTTGCTGAAAACAGGGCCAGTGGAACCTGCAGGCTGCGTTTACCTCGGTGTTGTCCCTGTGGTCTACGTAAGGCCTAAAAACGAAATGACACTGCACATCCAGCAATCCCCATCTTGGGCCATTGGTGTAGGCTTGAGGTTATCATTGGGCTCTAGTACTTCCTGACTGATCCCTCTATCTGCCCAGCTATACCATTTGTGCACACACAAACACACATACACAGAAATGATCAGCTGCTGTTTTCCAAGAAGATCGTTACGTAACACCCTCGCTGGGTCAATTTTAACCACTCTTTTTTTTCTCTTTTGCTCTGAGGCAGTTTTCACAATTAAACTGCCTGCAAGGAAAACACATTTTACAATATCTTGGAAGCTTTTACGCTATTTTTTTTCAACCTGCCCTGTTCTTGGAAATTATCCTGCTTCTTATTACTTGAGAAAACACTTTCTAGCTTTTAGTGATTGCTGCCCTTGACTCGCAGCAGGGCATTCAGCTGCCTGTCGCAACTTTCCTTCAAGACTTTCTTATTAGTCAGCTATCACTTTTCATTCATTTTCATCTGTGTGACACTTCAAAAATTGCTTGAGGTGAGAAAACCTTTTCAAAAGAAGAAAGCATTGTCCAAAATGTATTTTCTTACACTCAAGACTCACAGCATACTGATAGCTAATTGACATGGAAGTGAGTAATGATTGCCATTTTCAACTTTTGCAACTTTTCCTATGAGCTATGCAAGCCTTTAATGTCTCTCATTACTCACATGCGTTTCTGTCAATGTGACCACAGGCATTTGTCTGATAGTGTACGATAGGCCTACAGCTTTAACGGAATGCTATATAGAAAGCTGAGAAGATTAGAGCGCCAAGCAATAAAAGTTTCAAATGCTTTCCTTTACATAATGCATTTTCTGAGACCTGAGAAAGTCCTTGGAGGGCTTTGTCATCTTTAGTTAATCTGACTTGCTTTAAAAAAGCTCTAATGAAGCATGCAGAGGCAGTAGAGACAATCATCCATTCTTGTAGACTCTAATTAACACTTTCTTGCTTTTGGGGTTAAGAACAGAGGACCCTAATAGCCAAGGCACAGTTGGTGGCCCATGTGCTGGAGACTGTCATTTGTTCTCTTTACCTTCATGGATTTTTTTTCAAAGGCCTGGTGATCTCTCATTTGTATCAGTTGAATGCTTTCTGGTTTAAAGCCAAGTCAAATTTCTTAGCAGAGGGCAGGGATTTCTCATGATGTTGTATAAGAGTTCATGCAAAAGATAAAAAAATCACATAAGCTTCTAATTTGTTCTAATTCTATTTCTTATTCATTCAAATATAATGTAAAAAAAGCCACATATTTTTTTTCTAATATTGGATTAGGTGTTCTGTAAAAAATACAATTTACATAGATTTCTGCTTACTTCAGATCAGGAAAGACATATTTAGAGTCCAGATTTAGATTCTTTTGTTTAGAACTGCAGCTGCCAGGCTAACGGTGCTAACAAACACTAGATGCAATGGTCACCTAAACGGTCCAAAGAATTTCAGTAAAAAAATACACCATCAAAGCTCACAGTCTTCTCAAACCATATCATCCTCTTTCGGCTTAGAACAACTACTTTGTTGTTACCAACTCTGGAGACTGAAATTGCTGTAAGTCCGTAATATGTCCTAAAGCACACTCACGAATGTGCACCACCTTAACAATTACCTGGATGTGGTTTTAGCAAGTTAAGAGATGTTTCAGTGATGTATTATTGTGGAAGCTAGTTATATATGACTATACATGAAGCTTTTTGCCTGTTGAGTTTACTATAATCATTCTAAACTGTAGCAGACTGCACTACTACATGTTCGGCTAACACTGAAATGGACTCTCAGGCATAAACAGTACATCCTAGCAAAACAGTCTTTATGTTAAAAATAACTTCACATCCACCACTGTTCACAACCTAGGCCAATATGATCAAAAAGAAAGCGGCAGAAAAGAAGAAACAGTTTTGCTGTCAAATTCCTGGAGGTTATAGAAAGGGCTTTCTAAGACCACACCTAGGGAGGACACTCCTGGTGTGGCTGGTAGGCTTTAAACAGCTCAAAGAGAAACTGGTGCAGTGTGTTCAGAAATAGCTGCATAGTTTACTTCATATATCCTGTTTAATAAATTCACCAGGACATGTTATCTGGTATTAAAGAAAAACAGAACCACACTTAAATATCCAAAAACTTGGCCTAGAACCCTTATGTTACACACTTAAAAAACATAAAACAACTTTTTGGTCTATAAAGAACATTTAAGCAGATAAGAACCATTTATGTAAGATGTGTAAGTAGACACCCTTTTAAAATATAAAGAACCTTCATGTAGGCAAAGGTGAACCCTTTAAAAGGTTTTTCATGCTACCACACAATTTTTTTCAGTCATTGTTCTTGTGGCATTGCTCAAACAACCGTTTTTATAGAGTGTATGTGGAGGTTCTTTAAAATTTGTTTACATGCACTCATTTACAAAAATGGTTCTTTAAACAGCCTTCATTTAAAAATGTTCCTTAGAAAACCAAACTGGTTCTTCTATGACTTCACTCTGTAGAACTATTTTGACACTAGGGGTGTAAATTTAGGTTTATCAAGATTCAGTCCAACCCAATTATTTTAGCTAGTGATCCAATACATTTTCGATAACTTAACAGAAATGCAATTCGGTTCGATCCGATTAGGTTGATTCGGTTCGATATTGGGGTCTGCAGTCTGTATGAAATATGGTGAAATTTCACACAATGTGCTACCTTTCCAAATTAAAATGTGAACATTTTATTATTGAAGGTTAAATTCAGCAGACTAGTCATAAGTAAAAGCAGCTTCTAGGGCAGTGGTGGCCTAATGTTTAGGACATTGCCCTTGAGACCTGAAGGTCACAGGTTCAAGTCTTGGCCTAAGCAAGGTACCGCCCCTCTACACTGTTCCCCAGGCGCTGTTGATAGCTGCCCGCTGCTCCACGCGTGCATGTGTGATGGGTTAAATGCAGAGGTCACATTTCATTGTGGTGCTTGATTGTGTTCACTATGACAAATCTTCACTTTCACTTCTCTGTGCAAAACACTGCTCACAGTACCATGTGGTAAAATCAATTGTGGAGTGAACACACACGTGTACTTTTATGTGTCACATCGATAAATCATATTGTGCATTATTTTAATCATTATAAATCGATTTATTGTTTAACCCCTAATTGGCACCTCTGTTTTTTTAGTAGAAATTCAGATTAAGAGTTGCGAGTCATTGCGTGCATGTTTTCTTCCATATTGCCTGCCCTCCCAAACCAGAGAATTGGGATGGAACTGATGAGGAGATAATGAAGGCAGTGAGCTTATTCACACTGACTAAATAAAGAAGGGTAATCAGGGTCTGGAAATAGGATTGTAGATGCACTGATTAGCTGCCGCTGCCGTACTCTCACAGCATGGCACACCACATCCAGTCACGTTAGTCTTTTTCCACACGCACACAGAGCTCTGCCTGCCTAGGCTCTAGTCATAAGAGGCATCTGCTTGCGTTTGGCCTGTAGCTGCCGAAAACAGCTCATAGGACGAAAAGGCTTCAAATTAGGTTTGGCATTTCTGGGAAGTGAATCTGATGGTAGTGAAACAGTCAGGAATTGCGTTCAGGAATCACTCGGCAATGGCGTCAGTCATGCTTTGGGGATTACTCCGCTTGCTTCACTGCTCTGAGCAGGATATGCTTGAAGCTGAGTCAACTCTCACACAACTGAACAGTGTCACTGGTAAGGTTATTGCAGTTTGAGTTTACTTGATGTAAATATTTTTGCCATTTCTACATTAATAAAATAAAACACACCATCATCAACAAATTATTGCCAAAAGTGAACTGAAGCACAGATTCCCAAATCAGATCCTAGAGCCTCCCTGCTCTTGCACATTTTAGAGTTTGCCTGCTCTAACACACCCCCTCTACATGCTTGTAAATTAGCTTATTAGTTGAATCAGGTATGTTGGAACCTGGGCAACATACTCTCTTCTCGTCTTCACACAGTAATAGTACTATACGTCAGGCCTGCTTTCCAATTACAGTGAGCAAATATGTTGTATTGAAAGTTGTTTGGATCTTGCAAAACTACAATACTGAACAAAGTCCTGCCTTAGGAAGACCATGCATTTTTCCCCTGGTTATGATGTCACTCATCAGTACTCAAGCCCTGCAGATGTTTAAATCACCCTTCGGCCAAATCATGACAGTCATTACAAATGTTCCTTCTGTACCACTGCATTGCTTGCAGAACGTTAAGAAAATAGTTGAAAAATGTTTTTTATCTAGAACTCTAGAGTCATACCATAAATCAGTCATTCTTTGTTCATTGTGCCATCCTAACCATCTTTGAAGGCCAGGTGTAACATCCATATCTAATGGCATCTTCTGCCGTATCAGTTTCAGTCCCTTTTAGAGCCTGGAGACGCCCAAGGCCAGCTTGTTATGAGTAGGCTAATTCACCAGCTTGGCCTGTCTCTGCACACTGCCAGCAGGATTATTCCCAGCCAAAACAGCCTCATTATGTAACGGTGGCTTTAAACCAGTAATTATAGAGTTTAGGAGCAAATTAATAAGCAGTTCCAAATTGGTCGATTTTTATGCTTTGATGAAATCCCTCACAAAAGCTAACTAGTGGGTACTACTAATTACTGTCAGATTATAAAGGTGCACACTGACGCCTTCCCACATGAACTGGGCCTGTACTTGCTACTCAGTAAAATCTGTTGAACATTTTCACACAAAAAACCCTAAACTCTCATGTTGCACTTGAAAAATGTTTGAATATCAAAATCAAAATTAGAATCAGAATCAGCATTAATTAACAAGTATGTTCACACACCCAAGGAATTTGGTTCTGGCCATTGGTGTCTTTCTATTACTGGTGTGTAAGACTAATGTCCAATACAATATAATGCACATATGATACAATAAAATAGGATAAATATACAATATGCATATAAAGTATGGTACAATATATGGTACAGTATTCAATATACTGTACAATATATTTCATTATGTAGTGTTAATAATAAAATATAAATAACGTCATAACTTCCATGTTGGACAATTCATAAGAGGGATTAATAAGGCTTAACGTGGACAGGTCAGATACCATAAAAGATCCATAGCTGTGTCCTGTTTCATAGATAATGGTATACTTTACAGTACCAGAGAACATATAAGCAGGTTTAATTGAGATTTTTTAACAAATTAATGTGGTAATGAATAATTCATGCGGTTTGCACAGTGCTAATGTGTGTGTTTAAGCTTCAGTCATTGCTTTAGGTTATATTAACATTGTATCTCAAGTGTAAAACTATAAAAGCAAAACATTTTTAAACCTATCAGTGCTTTAAGATCAATAACTGCAAAGTTTATGTGGTCAAAGGCAACACCTTACTCTTGGTGCAGTCATGGTCCTTGTTATTCAAGTATATTATTGAAGACATGAAGCTCAATGAAACACAATGCCTCCCTGAAAGGCGAATCATGGCAGGAAGTGATGAGTGTCTAGCATTTGTTCATCAGAAGGTCCATTCTTTATATCTGATCAAAGAGAATAACATCATCAGCTGTTGTGGCCTGGCATTACAGCAAGACACAAAAAGCAAAACCATGGCAACAGGTGTGTAGAGTATGCTTAATGAGGAGAGCTCTATGGGTAATGGGGCTAATCCCTATTAGCAGTGATCAGAGGGAGCCTTTCAGCGGCCAGCGCCACAGCGCTAACTGCCAAACCTGGAGTCTGACCAACTCAAATTCTATTGCTTACTTCAAACTCAGAGAACAACTGTGCAACTGAAGAGTGCATCTACACTGCCCATCACAAGTTGAGGACACCCATCTTAAGCATGTGCATATTTTTGTCACTCTGGAGAGGAACATCTGGTAAATGTTGTATTCCACTTGCAGTGAGCAAATATGTTATATAGAAAGCTGTTTAGAACTTGCAGAACTACAATACCAATACATGTCTTAGGAAGGCCATGCATTTTATCCCCTGGTTGTGATGTCACTCATTAGCACTTAAACCTTGCAGGTGTTTAAACCACCTTTGGAGCAGGTATCTGCTCCCTGGGGGCTGCTTATGTCAGCTGTCCACTGCTCCTACATGGATGGGTCAAATTCAAAGGTTGCATTTCATTGTGGTGCACTGTGTGCTGTGTTCACAATGACCAATAATCACTCACAAACATTCCTACTGTACAACTGCAGGCAGAAAGTTAAGCATACTCCATCACGTCCACTCGTCCATTGTGCCACCTTTAATCAACATTTGAATGATGAATATCTGAATGAAGCTGTTATGAGCTACATAAGTGACAACACAACCATAAAATGTGTGGCCTTCATAATGCAGCACATGAGAATGTTTCAAATGAAGCACTTCTGTAAGTCACACTGGATTAGAACATCTGGTAAATGTTGTATGCTGTGTTAAATAGCAAATATGTTAAATATAAAGTTTAGATCTTACAAAACTATAATACTAAACAAAGTCCTGCCTTAGGAAGGCCATTCATTTTATCGCATGGTTGTGATGTCATTCATCATCACTCAAATCTCAAAGGTATTTAAACCACCCTTGGGCCACATCATGACTATCATAGCAAATTGCCCTTCTATACTGTGACATGTTTCTGAATGAAGCTGTTCTGAGCTAGAGGAACAATTTGTCCAATCTTGTTCCCAAACTTTTGACAGGCAGGGCACATATGGCTGTGAATAGTACTTCATTTCAGAAAGAGGAGAATCCTGTCCGTGTTGAAGGTCCACATACAGATGGTCAGTGAACATAATGCATTGTACCTTTAAGCATGGAATTGTACTGTTAGCCATAGGAATCATATTATGTTGCCAGTGTTCATAACAGCGCTGAAAAGAACAGATAGCTATAGCTTAGAACTTGCTGCTAGATTTCACCCAAAGCACAGGATTAAGTCCTCAACCTGCAGGTTGGATAGGCCTTCTAACATGGTCTTCACTGCGGCATCATCCCATATTCCGCCATGGCTGGCCTAAGAAGGACCTTGAAACAGGCCTTGTCCCAATGTTCCTCTACAGCTATGGGGCGGTATTTTGTTTTGGGATTGTATGTTGTTTCTATTGTGTTCCAACAATGTTCCAGACTATTCTAGGAAAGTACTTTTTCCCCCCAAATATTGAGTTTATTCCAGTTTGAGCTACTACTGACAGTTCATCAAAGCTCATTCACATCTTTGTGTAGCACATGAGAGCAAGCATGCACCGCAGCTACAGGCTGAATTGTCTCTTTAGAATTCCATCCAGAGAGGCTTTCTTTCCTCGTCTCCCAGGCATCAGGCCTTTTGTGTGGCCGCCTGTTTGTAAAGGGTGAAAGGGACCCATGCAGCCGCATCTGTGGTCAGTGTTGAACTGAGCTCTGTACATGTCAAACTCAAAAACAGTCCGTCCACAAATACAGCCAACATGATATCTGTCTGGATTGTGTTCTCTGCACTTTTGGTAGGTGGAACTGCTTTTATTTTTTCTGGCTAACAAGTTGTTTAGCTTAGTATTCAGCTCCAAGCCAGCTTTTTTGTGCAGAATGTTTGGTGTTGCTGTGCGACTGCACTGGGGTTGTTGAAAGATTGCATGTTCTTACTGAGTATTACATTTTGAATTATTTGCATTGCCTATTTCTTTATGAAGAGGAGCACTGTCTAATACTTGCTAGATAATTCTGCAATATTCTATATTCTGTATAATTAATAATTTTCAAAAGAAAGCACAGATCAATTTAAAGGTGATACTAATAATAAAAATAGATTGAAGTATTATTAAGATTATGCAGAGTGCACACTGGTATAATATGCCTTAAGGCTATTTGTATTCATGAACTAATGCAGAAATGGCAAATATTAATTATATAACCCAACGTAAGAAGATGGACATATGAAAGCATTGTGGAGTCTGCACTTAAAAGGGTGAATCACAAAGAAGGCATTTGCAGAAGTGACTCTGAAACCCAAGGGGCTGTTGAGATTCTGTTTTTAGCTCATTCTTTTTAGCTCAGCAGGATGACAGAAGTTGGACAGGCCTTCTCCTTCCTCCTCTCTGGAACTCTTTGTTAGGGTTTGCTTAGTTTTTTCATAATTAGTCATGTTAGGCTATTAATCTATTAATACAGCCAAACTTCTTGATATATTAGTTTTTTTAGATGCTGGTGTGCTTCAGGGTTCAGGGCTAATATAGTAAGGAGTTGTTTGTGTTTATTTAACTAATATAAGCAAATACAGATGTATAGGCATAGCAGGAGTTTCTTTATTTTGGGCCAGAGGCACAGCACACTCTTCTATCATACACAAGGTTACGGCTTCTAATCCAGAGTCAGGAGCGAGTTTTAATGGATAGTGGTAGCCTAGTGGTTAGGGACTTGTGATTGGAGGGTTGAAGGTTCCCACTGGGGCACCCCTGAGCAACGTACCGTCCTGCTACAGTGCTCCCTGAGGGCTGTTGATAGCTGCCCGCTGCTCCAGATGTGGTTAGGTTAAATGTCAACTAGTGCCTGCTCAGCAATATGGGGCTTTACACAGGAAATGTAGCTCAGGAAGCAAAGGCATCCTGAAAGAATGTGGATAAAGAAACACCTGGACATTCTGCATCATTATTCAGATTCAGAAATTGTTGGTTACAACAGCTTAGACTGAAAAGATAAGTAGGCACTAAGAGAAAAAAGTAAGAAATGAACATTTAAAAAAAATAAAATAAAGAAAAATTATTTATCAGTCATTATTATCTTTGCAAAAGTGCCAAATTAATAAATAAGATTGCCAGTGATATGCTAATGATAATGCTGTTATATTCACCAATCAGCCATAACATTAACACCACCTGCCTAATACTGAGTAGGTCCCTCATGCTGCTGAAATAGATCTGACTGTGGTGCACTGTGTTTTCTGACCCCTTTCTATCAGGGTCAGCATTCACTTTTTAAACCACAGTAGCTCTCCTTGGGATCAGACCCGATAGGCAAGCCTTTACTCCCCATATGTATCAGTGAGCCTTGGTTGGCCGTGACCCTGTCACAGATTTAACAGTTGGTTTTCCTTGGATCACCTTTGGTAGGTACTACTGCACACCTGGAACACCACAAGTTGTCTATCCATCACAGTAAGGCCCTTGTCAAAGTAGCCCTTACGCTTGCCCATTGTTCCTGCTTCCAGCACATCAACTTTCAGAACTGTCTGTTCACTTGCTGCCTCCCACCCCCCTGACAGGTGCCATTGTAGTTACATAACTAGGTAGTTATTCACATTACCTTTACATTTTACGCTTTTATCCAAAGCGACTTCCAGGATGTGGAGCAGAGTAGTGGGACGGTACGCTGCTCATGGGTACATGAACCTGCAACCTTCAGGTCCCCAGCACAGTGCCCCAACCACTAGGCCACCACTGCCCTGTTTCCCCATTACCTGTCAGTGGTATTAATGTTATGGCTGGTGTAGATACTATATTCTGATTTGAAGTTCACTTGCTACAAGTGACACTCGGCAACTAAACCTCAAAAATAGACACATATTGTAAGGCACTGTGAATGTGTGCAGCAAAATTGCATGTAAAACCTTAAGTTAATTAATTTTACAAGGCCAGAACTGATCCCAGCCACTGTTTACTATATAACAAAATGCCCCGTAATAAAGATATCCTTGATCCTTAATCCGCTACAACAGCGAAAAACTATAAGCAACAATGCTGTTAATTGTGAATAATACCTGAGGAAGTGAAGGTTTACTGTAGCGATGACGGATGACAGTAGTATGCACGTTGTGTTGCATGTGACTGGGCTGTTTTGGCTTTGTTGACCGTTTGGCCTTGGATACAGATATGGACAGAGATTCTTCCTCTCCGACCTCTCCTCTCACACTGTGCTCCATGTATAAACAAATCAGCTTTTTCCCTCCCTTCATCCTGCTGTTAATGGGCTCTATAGAGACTGTGCTGAATTTTCTGTAGTGCCTCTTACATCTGGAAAAGAGTAATATCCACCATAGCTTGGGCAAAGGAATGCCATGGCAGGAAATTTCCATCTGTGAGAGCTTGCAGGGCTCACACACAAAACAATCATCTACACTTCCTTAATGTGTTTCTTTGAGGAGTAGTTGTGAGGAAATCAGTGCTTCTGATTAGCACAGAGGCCCATCCTTGGTGCCTGTAGACATCTAACGTGGCTGTGGTTCACTATAAGCATCCAGGTGAGTCTAGGTGAAGATGCTGTTTCTTTCTAGGAAACATTAATTCCGTTTTTAAAGTTGCCACATCACATTATGGGTGTTTTTTTTTGCTGGGTTCCAAAGTATTTTCTCCTAGGTACTAATCACTGAGTTCATTTACATACTCAGTCAAATAAAAGGAGAAAATTAGATTTTGGCAATAATCCCTTCAACACATTAAGTGCTTCAGTAATCTGATAAAGAGAAAACTACATCAGTCTCAATATTGAGAGAGGTAAGGTAAGATAGGATAAGGTGGATTCACCAATGAATCACCAATGCATTTGATGAAAAATGATAACTTCTTGCTGCAGTTTGTTATAAGCATAGTTTCAGCCATTTCACAGATGTAGCACTGAAATAAGCATTTATTGTTGCTGTTTTCCAATAGGTTCATCTTTGTCCAGTTCTGTTTCTGCACAAGCACACAAACAGAAAGATATATGAAGTCAGAGTAAGGATATCCATGCACTGAAAAACTCATTTACTGAGCTAGGCAAGGCCAAGTCTTTTTATGAGACTTCTTGAAATCAAAAAACAGCTTTAATCTAGTCCTGGGAATTGGTGTATTCTGTTTATATGGCAACTAACTGCCAAAATCCAATACTGATCATTACTGCTATGCATGTGCATGTGACACACTCAGTGTATGCAGGATTACTATACTGTCAAGTAATACTATAGCTTACACATTTAACTAACGTCAAAAGAACTGAAAACCTCACCAAAATACCCACCAGCAAGTCTGGTAATCTGGGGCCTATGGCAGTAGTAGGTATATAGTGGCGCTGAAGCTGAAGTAGTGTGTTTAGCACTAGTTTTACTTTCATATAACTTAGTGAAATCAGCTAAATGCTCAGAGGCATGTTAGCCTTATAGTATGACCAATGAAACACCTTGTAACTGAGACGACCTAATGATATTCATGGGAAAATGTGTGTATTTTTAGAATTGTCTACAGGGTGCAATATGGGCAATTTCTAGATGCATAGTGCCACACATTACAAAATGACATGACCTCAGAGTTTGTTGCATGCTGGTCAGGTAGTGATATACATGGAATGGGAAGGTGTACTAAGAGGTAGTGAAGACACTTTGTTTGAGAGTCTAGAATAAACGGCCTGAATATGCAAGTGTGTCAGAGTCTGGCTCTCTGAATCTGGGTCATGTGTGGCAAGGACAAGCATACTGATCCATTACAGCCAAATGGGTCCAGCTTAGCTGCCAGCTGCATCCACGGGAGGATAAGGCAACCTGGCCGACCCTTCACTGTCCTGCTGATGTTTGTGTGATGAGAGAAAGCCATTAATGACCTTGTGTGTCATGAAAGCTGTTTTCTCCCAAACTCTGATGTCCTGATAATAGATCCCCCACTGAATGTCCAAATCTCCTCTACTAATAACTGAATGAGGGGAATGAGGGGAATGACCCACATTGCAAGAAATGGCATATTTGGTTAAAACTGAATGCAGAGTAGACGCTTCAGCTGAACAGATAATGTCAGATGAGAAGAAGATTGTGTGTGCAATGTTGCAATCAATTATGTTAGTAATTGCTCGTAGGAAGACTTAAGTTAAAAGAAAAGATATAAACCCTATGTGTTAAAAAAACATATAAATATGTGCCCATCCGGCTTCGTTTCTTACTTAAAAAAAAGACGAACTGGAGAATTTAAAAGATGCATTATTATGAAGCAAAATGTCAAATAATGTATGTGAAATGATTCAGAACTTTTAATTCCTTTTTTTCTACTGTATGTAGAAATAAATAAAATTAACATACAAATAATAATAATATATAATAATAATTTATATATTAATACAAAATACAATATATCAATGATAGTGATACAGCCCTAATGTTAGTCTAGTTTACTGACAAATAACATTTAGTTTCTAGTTTCTAATGTCACTTTTAAATGTATCCATAAAAAATACTGTTCTCTAGCACCAACCCAGCTAAATGTGCAATTTTTTAGAATGTCTGCATGGTAAGAATAAACTCATCTAACACTGTATTCTAGGGCAGACTAATGAGACTGTGGGCAGTCTTGTTCAAGCACCTGTGTCTCCTCTAAAACACCAGAAGTGCCTAGAGAGCTCCTGCATATGCTTTCATGCGTTACTGAATAAGCAGGGCACTCATCAGTGATTCATGACTTGCTTAGTATTTTGTGTATGTCTTTTTCCTAATATTCGAGACAAAACCTATTTTGGAGGCTAAGAGCCTATCACTGTATCAAGGATATGATTTGGCTTTGAACAGACAGACGGTTTTATATTGGCTAGAAATTTTGGCCAACTTTTATGTTTACACATTTATGTACTCGAAATGGATCAGGTCTGTTGGATAAGAACATTTGAGCTTCATGTTAGTCAACATTCTTAAAGGTTCCTGAATGGTTCTTGGCATGGAGTGGTGGTTGTAAGAAAAGCCTTTAATTGGTGAAGAAACCTTCTAAAGGTACTGTGTTAGAATGAGTTGTGTTCTTCAAACTTGCACATCTCATTTACAAAAATAGTCCAAAAGTTCCGGTAGTTTCCCGGGACCCCCCCACTAGAGTGTCTTTCTCATCCTAAGGATCAGTTTGACAACCTGATTTAAAGAACCGCTGAAATGTTCTTTAGAAAACTAAAGGTGGTACTATGGCATACATAGAACCTATTTTAATAGTAAAGACTTATCTTTGTAATGCTTTGAAGGATGGCTCTCTTTGAACATGACTTCATAATGTCCTTGCCCTCAACTACACCTATGTCCTGTCTGGCTTTACTATAAGGGAACAGGCCACCTCAACCAACCTTGAACTTCCATTGCCAAAAGAACATACTTCTTAGAGTCATAAGCCATACAGCTTATCTCCTCATATGAAAAATACTGCTTACAAATGACTTCTCACTCTGATCCTTTGCCTCCTAAGCAGGAGAACCATATAATTGCTTTTGATGCTAAGCTCATTTTCATCTCAAAAGCTCTCATGGATGACTTTGCTTAAATGTCCACTGCTGATGTCTGCAGTGTGGAGGAATGTACTCCCGGCGCAATTGCTTTTGTTATGCTGTCCTGAGAGGAGGACTGGAGAACTGGAGAGCTTTAATTAAGGGAGAAGCATGTGTGTAATGAAAATGCTGGCGAGATAATGAACATCTTTTGTGTAGAACACAGCCTTATGGAACAGAAGAGTATGTTGAAGTATACACGACCTTGGCAAGTGCTTTGTATCACAATGGAAAAAAGCTTCAGGGTAAGACCGTTTACTGCACTTACTGTCATCTCCAATCTAAATGTCTATAGAATTCACTTTGCAAATGCTTGTTTCACATTAACATAGTGCTTTCTATGGCGTGATAGCTGTTAAAATGTGACACAGATAAGCCTACTGTACAGGAGCTTGAGAATCTCTTAGCTGTGAGCTAATGAGAAAATTGCAGTCTTTGTTAACCACAGCACCAAGTCTAGGGTCTTGATGAGATAATCTAATCAAAGAGCTTTAAATAGCAACGTTTCCCTTTCAAATGAACGGCTACTAGCTGTGTAAATCTTAGAGTTAGGGGATGAAAGTCTGGACAAGGGTAGCTTAACTGCTACTTTGGTTACAGTGAGCTTCCAGGTCAGATGGGATAACTCTTTATGTTAAAGCCTGTAAACCTGGGTAAAACTTTGGGAGGGATGCCATGTGCCCGTGACCTCTAGATTAATCCACTTTTTACGTTAAAGGCATAAGCCGACAATTCAGGAGGCTCCTGAAACCTACAAGCCACAAGAGTTTAGGACATCTACTTAGATTTAATTTTTTATTCAAACACTGGTCATGTCTTTAACATCCTAAAATAACATTCAGTGTGATATTGGCCCTAGTGACTGCAAGACTAATTGTGATTTCACTGCCCTCTTTTCATGCCTAGACTTAATTCCACTAACATTCTGCTACATTTGCTGAAAAACACTTTAGACTAGTTTGTTTTATTGTCAGCTAACTAAACCAAAGAGTACATTAATAGCCAAGAGTAGAAATTTCTGGCCTGTCATTCAAAGTCAACACTTCTCTTGCTTTGTTAGTACATATTAAAAAGAACCGATTAGGGGTAGGATGGTTAATTTGACATAGCACATGCTAATTTACCATTTAAACATATTTGACCATATAATGATGTCTAAAATATAGCCTGGAGCTAGCAACTTGCCCATGGATTAAGCATTTCTGAAAATCAGATCAGACTGCATAGTATGGGTGCCTGCTGTCTGTAGAGCTCTATTTCCTCTTGTCCCTCTTGGTCTATGGTCTGTGGACTACCCTGGGCAGGCCAGTCCCTTTAAGCAAATCATCACAATCAGGCCTCTAGTCTACAGAATACTGCATCAATCAAGACTCATCTGCTTTGTGCCAATCCTGTGTCAGCACTAATAATCTTACATACGTATTACTATGGGCAACATAAATTTGAGCAGTCATATTAATGAATTGGTCAAGTGCTGACAGAGAATAAACTCTCACAAGCTGAATGTCACTGTCACTGAAACAAACATGCTCAAAGTTAATCAGGGCTAAATTAGTTCTAGTAAAAGTCATTGTTCGAGTGGACTAACCTCCTCTGTGGTGCCACCTGGGGTGAAATCAATTGACAAATTGATGTAACCTAGAAGTAGAGCTGTGCATTATGGACTAAATACTAGTATTCTGCACACTGGACATTTCATGATTGTAAAACACATCACAATACACTTCAGTTACCTTAATGAATCAATAATGTGATATGGTTAAAGATCAAATAAAAAAAAATAATAGTTTTGTTAAATTAAATAAAAACCTTAATTTTAGGGCTGGCCAAATAATTGGAATATTTGAGCATTTGTTCAAGTATTCATTCTTTACAATGGCTTTAGAGTTCATATTCATTATAGAGTCTCTTTTTCAAGCCTAAGACACTTTATTTGCAAAAATGATTAAAATGTAACAGACATTTTTTTTATGTTTGATTTAATAATGAGTATTTGAGTATTTATTTGGAAATATCATTAAATATAAAACCCTGTCAAATGCTTTTCTGTCCTGCCCCTTCTTAATTCATTGAAATGAATTTGTGAATAAGTGATTAACTAGTATTTATTTATATATTATTATTATTATTATCATTATTATTATATATGCAGTTATTTCATTACAATGGCATCTAGGGCTCATTGATGAACATGGGGAGTGAAGGCTAGCCTCTCTGGTCTGGCCAATCAGGAGCTTATGTTTATCAAAATGTTAATGTTGGCTCTCATAGCTGTTTTAGCTGCATGAGGGGGATCTACTTACTATTAGTGGTCTTAATGTTATGGATTGCTAATTTGTTTGTAATACACACACACATATATATATATAATATAATTATATATCATTTATACATTACAGTGATACAAAATATATATTGGGAAGCCCTACTAGAAGGAAGTGACTCGAACCCTGAGGCTACCACAGTGTGTTTGCAATACCACATGGTGTGTAGATATCAGTGGCACTGATGTCTCCGTCGTAGCACTCATTATCTAATTAAGCTGCTGTAATTCTGTGTTCATTGACCAGAGAGCTGCCTCCTTTAATGGTCTCCTAAACCACTTAATGGTTTACGGCAGATAAGTGGTAAATGGAGGTTTGTTCCCACTGCCCTTTAGTCAGGAACACATTCATTTGGTCACTTCTTTTTGTCTCATGCATTCATGTTATGTAAAGTGGCATGGCTACTCTGTGATAAATTCCAAAGGTTTATTTGCACACCTCGAAAAGTTTGTTGCTTTTCCTCAGCCCTTTACTTTAACCGAGGCTAGGTCAGTTTGTCTTGCATGCAGTCAGACTATCGCAGGCTGCTGACAGTATCCAGATGACCTGCTACACCCTCCCTTCCTCAGATTAGAGGTTATATTTGAGGCAGTGTGTGGGGACTAAGGCTGCATGTCCTCCCTGTTTGTCCTGCTGCCTCTCCTGTCACTCACTGATACACTGTTTTAAGGTTTACTGGTTGGCCCTATTGAATTCTCACTGTTTTTTAGCTAGTTTTTTGGGCTGGACTTCCTAAGTACAAAACACATCATAGCACTGGGTGTAGTAGAACGAGAAAAATACACCTTTTTGGCTTTCTCCTGTTATGTAAGTAAAATAGACATATGCAAGGTTTTTGTCAAGCAAATATTCAGTTTTTTGTTTAAAAGTATCTTGGTTTGTCCTGATCAGTCCTGAATATTAATGTTGTTCTACTTTATATTAAGTATCTCCCACAACAAAGTACTAACTGATGATGTATTTACTGGTACATACCATGGAGCAACAGAGAGTGTCTTTGAAACCTGGAATTTGTAGCCGGGGCTTTATGCATGCAATGTCTCAAAAACATGTTATTGAGAGACCAAGGCAGCAGACACTGTGTTTAGAAGTGAACGCATCCTAAAAGAATATTTACATGTGTGAAGAGACATCATGCAATGTAATTAACATCTCTATCTCTTCATCACTGAACTCTCATTTTCTGATTCAGTTAATGAGAAGGACGACATAGCTGTGGTTTCAGTAAATCAAAGGTTAAATTCAGTCACATTGTATGTCTATATTGCACTTTGCATACACGTGTATCTGTTCTTGAAACCTTGTTTAGTGCATTAGCCATGTTCAGGAAGAAAAAACTAAAAAGTCAACTATGGACACCAAATATGTATGACTGGACTACATTTGAGAAACTAAAAAAATTAGACATACATTTGATTTTTTGCCAAAGAATCTCTTTAAATGTCTATAAATAAGTCCTCTTTATTCCTATTCGTTATGAAGGGTGTGTATGTAATAACCCTCTGTGCACGTATTGATTAGCTTGTGTTGGCCTACATTGCAAATGTCCCACATCATGGCCATCTCATCAAACTGACAGGCAGTCTCACAGTGAGCTTTTTATTCTTGCTGTTTGTTTCTGTTGGCCATCACGGAATATACCAGACAGCTCTGCTCTTGGACCCTTAAGACCTTATAGGTGATTATTTTTGAAAGGGTGTAATTTCAGCATAATTGCATGGTAAGCATATCCGTGGGTAGGCTTGCACTGCAGCATAGCTTGTTTATGCTGATTTGTTTATGTCCCACAGTATGGTAGGTCTGCTGTCAACTCTAACACCAGTCATCAAATAAAGTTTTACAATATGGCAAAAGGTCTCTAATAAGTGCGTTCATGTATATAGCTATAGCTTTCGTTCAAGAAGCACAGTAAATTCACCACTGTACATCAGACGGTGGTGTAATTACAGAGGGTGCGCTTAAGAGCAGTTTAACACTGTAGGTGTTAATTTAACAATGGTGATTTTGCTGTGTGGGCAGCGAATGAAGGCGGGCCTGGCTGTCTTGGTAGACAGCAGTATAAGACACATGGCTGGTTAAGTACTATTTCCATGGCTCCATGGAGTTTAAATAGAATAAAATTATATAAAACCTTACTTTCCTAGAGGATTTCTTCAGGCATGTTGGTTATGATGATGCAGCCAACATGAATGTAGCAACTTGTCCTTTTTTTGTTCTGAGTTAATAGAAATAAAAGGAAAATGCAATGTTTTAATATAAAAAATGTTATAAAACATCACTTTCTTCAGGGATTTATACATCTTGAAGATGTTAAAACAGTTGAATATGTGTTCAAACTGCAGGAGGCCTGACCTTTTAGGTTTGTTTGTTTTAAGCAAATGGAAATTAATAAAGGCAAATATGGCAGTAATGTTTCCTGAAGCATTTAACTTTCAGCTGAATTACAAGGAGGAAACCACATGTTGACCGTGACAATTGGGCCCGGATATTCGTTAGGTTGCAATCTGGCTGAGAGGCATGAGAAACATTTCCTCTGAGTTCCGCCGTTCTAATTTCTCGCCCTTTTGTTCGGGTGTTGAACGCTGAAATGCACGAAGCACATGCAGGTGACTCTTAATTATCTATGATCTGGATCTGGGCAGGGTAAGAGACAGGGAGATGCAGTCATTTGGGAGAGAATGACACCACACCCCAGAGTGACCATGCTTTCTCTAAACATACACATACACCTAAAGCTTCAGTTCTGCATAGCAGCAAAATATTAAAAAAGGCAAAAATTTCAGCCCAGCCCTGATGACCTGATTATGTAGTGTGTATAGTAATTTACAGTCCATGCTGTTACAACTAACTGAAGTGGAAAACTGTATTTAAAGGGCCCATGACATGGAAAACATTTTGCTATTTTTTATGCAGCATGTAATCTCTGTTAAACTCTGGATCATAAATCAATGCCAAAATATCCCTTTTTGAATGTATGTCTTATATATGTATATTCAGCCCAGACTGCTTTTTCAAGGGACACCATACAAGGCAGTCAATCAGAACAGAGCTCATTTGCCTAATCACAATAACAAAAACAACCTGATTAATTAAAGCAAGTTAAGGCAAGTTTATTTATATCGCACTCTTCATACACTGTGATCCTTTAAAGTGCTTTACAAATGAAAATAGCTAAATGCTGCTGTTCCATGTTAATGCAGGACTGACTGACCAATTCCCAATAATCTGAGAGCTCTGTTCGTTTTAACCCAGTAATAGTACCTTAACATTTCTTCTATAGCATATGGGTAGCCAGTGTTTACTCCTAATGAGAACTCTCTCCGTTATTTTAGGACTCCAGTCCACAGACCATTACAGTAATCAATGCTGGTAGAAATAAAAGCATGGATGAGTTTCTCCAGTCTAGTTAAATCTCTAACCTGGTTGATACTCTTGAGTGCTAAAAATGCTGATTTAGTAACTTTTTGACATGGCTGCTAAAGCTGAGGTCAGAGTCCATTAGTACAATGAGGTTACCTGCTAGTTCTTTAGATAATAGGGCTCTCAATTAGTTTTCTTCCTGAAAATCACACAGATGCCGAACCTCCAGAGAAAAAAAAATACAAAAAAATGCTCAAGTATTTTTGTGCAGAACATCTGGATTTATTTGTGATTGCGAACACACCTCTGATGGTTTTGATATGTTTCATGTCAGACCAAGATGATCCAACAACGGATCAAATAATAGAGTCTAACAGACTTTACTCCCTATGCTGATAGATGCTAGATGTAGTAAACAGTTCCACTGCAGTTCTAAGGGGGATGCAGTACTTTTTTTGATATGATATCTTTGTACCTTTCCTCAAGCTGTTTTTTGAAGGGTTCTTCCAAGATACATGACATAAAGTAGTGATATGTCATGTAGTGGTGCAGTAGTAATAGAGATCCCCTTTCCCTAAAATAGTGATTTGTCAGTAGTCTTAAAAAGATCTAAAGATCAGCTGCTATTCAAGTGACAGCAAAAACAGTCCTTAGCAACAAAGCTGCAGTAGCTCTTTTCATTGAAATGACAGGAATAGCATAATTGCTGGGCTGTGGTGAAGGTTACATGCATGTCTTTATATATCCTTAAACACAGCAGGCATTAACATTGTTAGCACAAAGTAAGACGTAGTGAAGAACCTTGAGTGACTTAGTGGCATTCAGTTCTCAACAGCATCTTGTTGTGATTGTTCTTGCTCTTATCAGTATGTCATTGTTTCCCATGGCTCTTCTGGATAAGGCAATTCATTCATTATGCCACAAGGACATTAAAAGCCTTTGGTGGCAGCATGTTAAAATGTCCTTTCCCTGGGACACGAACTCATTGTGCTATTTCTATTTCAGGCTTACGAAGACAGTAATGAGGTGGAAATGTTTATCAAATCCTTTATCATTGTCCAAAAGCGCTCATGTTTAGCTGGGCAGAAAGTGAAAAAACACTAACAGTAGAATAAATAGTAATAACATTAATACAGTAAATGATCATTTTTATGTGTCATTCTTCACTTAACCATTTCAAGATCTTGCCCAGTCCAGCATTACTTGTAGTTACCACCAAATACCTGGTCTGGCTCAGTTTGTCCTTCACTAGATTAGCTGAAAACCTGTGGTCCTGTAATCAGCTCATCAGATGTCAACTACTATTTATACACAAAAAAATCTTGATATTTTTTTTCGGCCTTCTTGTTGGTTTGCATTTGTTCTAATGTTAACATGTGTATTTGCTGAAATAAATGGTTTTAATCTTTTAACTATGAACACAGTAGACCAAGCTAGTAAACAATGCACTGATGATGAATAAATCGTATTATAGCAGTTTGTATAAATGAGTGTGATATTAAGCCTACCTCTGGTGATCAGGGTGACCCTAACAATAAGCATCCAACTATAACTAATATCTTTCCATTGAGCGATAGATGTCATTGGTCTTTTTCAGCACATGACTACTGGGACTACTGGGACAAATGTTAGTTGTGATGACATTTTATATTTCAGTCTAAATACACCAGTCAATGACAAATTATGAACATTAGAGCTATGCCTACAGTCTGTGCCATTAATACCAAAACATGAGAAAAACATACCTCTATGATAATGCTGATTTCTGCTAAAGTCTCGTAGTATTTTAGCTGATAAGCTAACAGTTTAGCACATTACATGTTTTTGGCCATTTTACATTAAACAGGTATCTCAAGCTAGTAAAACACATTCCACATTTTATATGATGCTTGTAATAGACATATTAATGTATTGTCACTGTCAATTAAAAAAAAACCAAGCATCTCCAAAATGGTGTCTTTTAGAAGAAGGCAAAAACATTCCTCACTTCTAATGTGAGTTAATGGAAGAACATTTTGAATGTGTGATTTTGGAGCATTTCTACCTGTATGCTTGGCTTTAAAGTTTCACACAATGTAATGGCCATCTACTGTATTGATGCAAAAACAAAATGGAGATACGTGGTTTTCTCTGGATAGCATCAGTATGTATGAAGCATTTCTGGAGTGGTTCCTTCTATTAAGAGTCCTGGCAAAGAGCTGCTGCTGTTTACTATCAGACAGAAACCAACCAGTTGGGCTCTGGCTGGTTTTCACAGTCAATGGCGTATCTAAGATTTTCAGAAGACTCAGATTGACGTTTTCCTTCACTAAATTGGTCCCACACATTGTAAATCAAAACATTCCATTCCACTGTCATTTCCTAAGTAAATTCTGGATCATTTTCGGTTTTGTTTTCAAGAATTTAACCCTATTGCTACCAACGGAATAATGCGTGTTAGTAAGGCAGTTATGGCAAATACAAACATGCTTCTACTGAATAAAAAAGAACAAATTTCACACATTTTTAGTTTCAAGAAATCATTGAAGACTGCTATAAAATTAGTTATCAGAAATACCATGTAAGTGCATCCCTAGATACCGGGGAGTCTCTGAGTCAGAGGATACAAGCTAGAAGAATCACTCATTCTTAGGTCCAGCTGGGTCATGGGTGTGCAAAGCAGAGTGAATATTACATTCTTTCCCCACCCAAAGGTTTGATCTCCACCCAGCCCTGCTATGTCCTCTTAGGGGGGGCGTTACTTGTACTTCTGTTCCCTGTCTGGGGGTGTGAAATGCATGGTGAGCGCAAGAGAAGGCAGGACTGGGGATGGGGGTTTCTGACTCTTGACAGAGGGGATCTTTGTGCATGTCCAGGGAGCACATTCCCCTTCTCTTTAAACCAAGCCCATTTAGCCCATGACATCATACCCCACAGTCAGATCGGGCAAGAAATCTGACTTGGAAAAGCAGAGAGAAGAGAAGCATTGTACTACAGAGAGGTGGGGGGAAAAGGAAACAGCACTGGGCGCGTGGATCGGGGTGAGTGAGGCACAACACTGTTTCCCTAACTCACATATAGGTGGGGAAAGAGGAGAAGGAAATGGAAGGAGTAGCCAGGAAAAGGCTTGTGTGTTGTCCTGGGCAGGGCTTCACCAGATCTTCTCAAAGACTTGTGGTTATATAGTCGTTGAGCTTTATTTGGACCATGCATGCTTCGTACTGCATGAAGGTAAACAAGACCTTCAAGGAACTTAGAATTTCTTATTTGTTTTGACCATTTTGGGCAGGAGGACACTTTCTGTTTCGATTCTCCATTCATTGACTAAACCAAGCCAACAGTGTGGCCGATGGCTGGATTTTATGGATTTAAATAGTGTCATGAGACTCTTTAAGGAACTTGACTCCCTAGTTTGAAACAATTGTTTTGCTCGAGTTGGTGGGCTTTCCTGTTCAATTCTAAGTATAGTGACTGAAAAGCTAACAAGCAAAGACTAGATTAGAACATGGAGAAGATTCAGAACTAAGAGGTGGGCTTTTGACTATCAATAACTCTTTGGAACATCTTTGGAATGCTTTTTGACTAACCATCTTCATCCCACTGTAATTTAGCTTCAAAGCTTGGTGATATTTGGAATAATTCTATTCATTCCACTCTGGTGATGTCATGTCTCACTCCTCGTATGGTCATTTAAAGCAAGCTGCTCTACTGAATTCCCTCTTGAGATACAGGCTCTTCTTAGGAACAAGGGAAGGGATCCTATTTCAGGATGGTCTTGTTGTCACTGCATGGCTTTGTGTCGGCTGCTTGCACCCTCAGACCACTGGCCAGAGGCTTCTAGCATTACGGCCGAACTTTCAGCGAGTTTTGTTTGCGAGAGCGAATAAAGGAACACTGCCAGGTATGCTGGCCCAGGGTCTTTTCAAAGAGTTAGCCAGGGCCGGTCTGTATAGGGACGCTTGGCTGTGTGTTAATTGTCTGTGTTAGGCTAACTGTCTCCAGATGTCTCAATGGCAACATCATGCCGACAATGGCACAAAAAACTCAACCATAAGCAGTGTAGTTGGAAACCACAGGTAAAATTTCAGTTATGTTTGCTTTCAACAGATTTTTTTTTTACAAAGTGACACAAATGAGCATGTTTCCTTTCTCAGTTCGCAGTAATTAAAGTAGTGAAGACTATCCAGCTTTATTCTGTGGAATACTCTATCACAGGTTTAAATATTTGGGACAATAGTAACTAAGTCTTACTTTGGAAATAACATTAAAGCCCACACACTCTTTATCCTCTTGTGATGTGGGCCTAATGATTTTCAGTGTGTTGGTAAGTACTGTTTTATCCTTTTGACAGTGAAAAAAATATGATCAAAGATTAGGCAGTGTCCCTGAAGTTTTGACAGGCAGCACACACACACACACACACACACACACACACACACACACACCCACCCACACACACACACACACATAAACACACTTTAATTAGGCTAGCCAGGGCGGTGTATCCTTCATCACTTGCATTAGCTGGCGGGAGCCTGGAGGACAGCTGAGCTATGTGGGGAATGTCAGAGGGGGCTCAGCAGGACATCCACATCCCCCACAAAGAGTGTAGCTTATTACAGCCAAAGCTGCCAGGGAGCATGACCAGGACTAAGATAGAGCAATAGAGGGAGAGTGGGAGTGTGCCAAGGGCTTAAAGGAATAATCTGGCAAAAATTTTATTTACAGAATTATCCCAGTAAACCCCAATGTAGTTGTTAAGCCAGGACATGACTGGTGTCCAAATTTTTGCTCATTTAGTTCTGGACTACAGTTATGAGGCTAATGTAGTTAATCCAAACTGCATGGATTCTAGCTTAAATTGACTTGCTTATGTGGTTTCAGACACTGTATGACTACATAAAAAGTACTATATCAACTATATTTGAGGTAAGAAGGAAAACTATATAAATCAGATTTTTCACTAAACTATTGCTTTTTAGATCCACTAGAGAATATCTGAGCTGAGCTGTGTGGGCAAAGTGGGGACAGATTTTGTCACGAGATTCAGAGGTTAAATGATAAGGACTCTTCCTGTCTCCAGCTGAGCACAGCAGTCCTAACCAGTCAATAATATTGACTGAGTTAATCAGTAAAAGTATCTGCAATGAGTGGTATTTCCTTTGTCTCAGGTTTATCTGTGCACTCTTTGTCTGGTTTGTCCATGACTTGGGAAGGTTCACATGACACTGCCATCATTTGCTCCAAGGTAAAGTAAAGGGGAGAACACTGAGTAGAGGGAACATGTTGTTGGTAGTGAATACACCCTGAGGCTGTGGCTAGTCTGGTGTCGTGGAGAACAGGGACCTTCATTCAATTTAGTCTGCTGTCGTAAAGCCATGTTAAAGACAACACCACGTGCCCTTGCCAGAACCTCCTTGAAGATAATGAGGCAGACATTTCATTAGCCAGAGTTTTTCTGTAAAAGTAGAGCCAGCGGTGCCTTGGTACATATGTTTTAGTGTTCCAGATGAGCTGAAAAACTGAAGTGTTCCAATGAGTGGGTGTCTATGTGCTGTTGTTGGAAAAGCGCTGGTTTCACTGAGGACACAGAATGTAGGCCATGTAAATATTGAATGAGCTGTAGTCTGGGGATCACTTCAGTAAGTTTAGTTCAGTATAGCTCACCTCATATTACAAAAAAGGTGTATTTGTACACTTTATAGCCTAAAATTTAAAAATAGAACAATATCATGTTATTAGTGTAATTACTGCTGCACAATATGAACAAAGTATCAGTATGTGTTTACATAGCTAGGTCCAAATCATGTTTCTCCAATTAAATAGGCCTGAAGAATTGTTACAAGCTTCACAGTGTACATTCACTTTCCCATCCATACTGTCCATATATTCAGTCCCTTTTCAAATCAAAGTTTTTGTGATGTCACAAAACTAGCATATTTACATTTATCTCCTTATTTAACCTACAACAGTTATCCCCGCCCCTTAACTTTGAAATTCTGTGATTGGTTAGAGGTCTCATTTGCATATTGCAGCAGTGATATCAGTATTTTAGAGACCAATATTGCAAAAATGATGTACAGACAATATATATTGTGCAGCTCTAATTGTAGGCTGTTATAAAATACATGGTTTAGTCACTAAAGGTTATGTTTGGTTAAAGGATCAACAGATTATATTTTGTATAATATAATCTAAATGTGGTCAAAATATCTTTTTAATTTGATTACTAAGTGAACTAAAGCTTGTTTTCTGTGTCTAGTACACTACCAGAACAAAAGTGTTGTACAGGTGCATTTCTGCTCCCCAAACTACTACTACAAAGGTACAGAAATGGTGTTGAGGTCCAATTGTGCACCTTAAATATTACATTCACCACAGAAAACAGGTGTATTTGTACACTTTATAACCTAAAATTTAAAAATAGAACAATGAAATGAAAAGACTGTAGTCAGGACAGGGTGTAGGGAGTCAATGGAATATAAATATATATATAAGTATAATTCCCTAACGGTACTAAATGTTTAACCACCCCAGTGGCAATTTGGTACCTCATATTATATAGTCCATGTGAAAGGGAATAATTTTAGTTGCTATGGACTTGTCTGTGTATTCTTTTAACTGCTATTCTATAAAACAATGTTTTATATGTATATGTTTCCTTACTGCTTATTAAATCTTTGGTGTTCAAGGCATGTTAACAGCCCCTGGATGTATTATTTACATTCGTCTAAGCAGCCTTTTCACCAACACTAACAGTCAAACAAGTGGAAATGGTTGCCATTGCTCAAGGGTGCACCCTTTACAGGTAAAAGGTAATTGCTTACCAGAGGGACAGCATTCCTGTCACCACTAAATGTTAAGTACTACATTATATAAATGCCTGTATTCACAATTCCATGCCATGTTTTAGCTTGAGATTTGGCAGAATTTTAATCAAAGGTATAGTTTCTTCCATTGTAAGCACAGATACTTTGAGCTTGTAATTAGTATATCCTAGTTATTATATAATTATAGTAGTTTATTATTTACTATAGATGTTTATATTTCTTCCAGCTTTTTATGCAAAATGCCATTAGGATTCTATGTCTCAAAAAACTCCTTGCATCAAAAAAGAGGGAGTGTGTTTCAATTTCAAAAGGACTGTCCCATCTGGTGAAAAGACATTTGAAGCTCAGCTAAGCTGTGCTCACTTATTGGTATTTTCCCCTGAGGTTAAAATGGACTTCATAGTGCCCATGAGGCCCCCATATTCCACAGGAAGACTGCACCTTTAATACAGGAACCTTTTTCTATTAGTCCTCAAAAAAATAAAGAGGACTCAGTTGAACCTTAAACTAATGCTCTTCTTTAAGTGAATAATTAACACTTTAGCCTTTAAAGGGCAGACAAGAATCTGGGTCAAAGAATATCCCAAGAACTTTCTAAGTTGCCTTTCTGATTCAAACAATAAAATGTAAAAATGAAAATATTTAAAAATGTTCTTTTTTCTCATAACAGCTGTACTTTATGTCCAGTAGGGCATTAGCTTGAATTTAGTGAAAATGAAGCATTTATATTTATAATGCATAGTTCAACTATGTTGCAAAAATAAATAATTCAAAGCTGAGATGTAAACAGTCATTCAGAGGGGATTGATTCACAATGGTTCACTGGAGAAAAACTGACTTTGATTTCTTTACAGTAGTGATGATAAGAATGAGGGGCTGCTGTGTCTTCAGCACAAACATAGCTAACTTATCTACTAACCTAAATGACCAGTGAATATACATGTGTCTGAGTTTTTATATGTAATGTTGAGAACGGTAAAAAAAAAAGTGGAAAATCTGCAAAAATATCTTTTCTCTGGGGTCTGTTTTTAATAACAATGCCCTGCATATATCTCTCCACCATGTAATAATCTCTCTACTGAAACTACTTTCTTTAATAAAACAATCATTAAATCTCTCTGGCATCAGGCAACGTATCAAACATTTAATTTAATAACTTTCTTTTTAGAGGTATTAAATGCTTCAGAGATTTGTCTCTATAACTACTGCTGTGATTATTTTCTGCCTCTGAAAAAATCTTAAAAGTTTCTCTGCAATGCACAATTCACATCAGACCATTCTGAATTAATTTATACATCTCATTGTTAGCAAATTGTCAAATAAAAATAGTACTTTTACCATCTTGTGTGGCCTTCTGAAAGGCTTGGGGTTTTTGCCTTCTGTACCACCCTATACAACGCTGTCATTAGTGTGTATTCTAAAATATCTCATAAATCATTTATACCTAGGATCAGTTTCCATAGGTCAGGGTTCAGCATACCCATTATCCTTCACATCTTACTGTGGGCTAATCCTCCATTATGCATGATGGTCCCATGCAATGATTCCTTTTAGCTCTGCGCAGATTACATAAACAAGAGTGCAATAAGGGGGAAGGGATTTAGGCACTCTTATATTCCACAAAAGATGTTTTCTTTGTGTATAATATATTATATATATTTCATTGTATATTACATAAAAAGCTTATAGAATGTATGTCTTTGTAAAGCAGTGCAACCCGAACTCACTTAATTATCTGTTTGCTTTCAGAAATCCTCCAGGATTTCAGAGGATGACAGTGAGCTGAAGAACGAGAAAAGCCTAAAGAGTGTCAGTTTCTCAGATCCAGTCAGTGTGATCCCTAGTGGCAACATGGAACTTGAGACCCAAAGTGAGCATATCCATGCAACAAGTGGGCAAAATGGTGTGAGGCATAGGGGAGAGACACTGGAAAGTGAAGTGGCCCAGGAAATCCGTTACCTTGATGAAGTGCTTGAGGCCAACTGTTGCGACCATGGAGCTGAGATGACTTCAAATGGAACTTGCTCCCCTGAGCTCCAGGCAATCAGTGTAGATGGGACTGTGCCATCTGTTCATGTTTCTGATGTGTCATCTTCAATTAGTCATGAAATCATTGTAGAGGGGAAAAAACAGACCACCTACGTTGAGGACAGTTTGAATAGTACCAAACCGAATGGTCATTCAGGAACAATGAGCGATGAATGTCACAGATCACCTGAGACAGAAACAGTAATCAAGAATGAGGCCCGTTTTGAGCTTCGAGCTTTCTATGAAGAGAAAAAGCCATCCAAGCTCTTTGACACACCAACAGAAAAAGAAATAAGGGTAAAGAAGGTCAGGCCTTCAGAGGAGGTTGCTGAGTTAGAGAAGGAGCGCTTGGAGCTTATACGAGATCAAGCAGTCAAGAAAAATCCTGGGATTGCTGCAAAATGGTGGAACCCACCACAAGAAAAGTCCCTGGAAGATGAGCTTGAACCTGAAAAATTGCAGTCACTCAGGAGGTATGAAGAGAGAAAGCAGAGGAAACCTGAAAGTAACCGAGTTCCTAAAACTTCCCCCAAACAAACAGTCTCCTTTGTCCAACCAGACATAGGAAATAAAGAAGATGTTGTGGTTCAGGGCATTGATTTCTCTGCAGCACGCCAACAGTTTCTTCAGATGGAGCACAGCAAGCAACAACAACAAGCCACAAGAAGAAGTGTGGCTCCCCAGATCTACTCTGCCAAACCTTTTTCCAGGACCTCAGATGTTGATAAATCAAGCTCCATCACAGTCACTAGCTGTGGTAGGGTCACCATTGATGATGTAGGAGAGGTCAGAGGGATTTTGTGCAACACTGGATATTCCACCACACATAACACAGACAATCAGGTGAAAAATGATGACTTTACTTGTGCCCGGGCAGTGATGACTATCTTCAAGGATGAAGACTCTGATATTTACCAGCGGTCTATGAACAGCTCCTATCATCCTGAAGAGGCTGACTCTGGGTTAGATGACCTGTCCCTCAGGTCTCAGGACACTACTGTGCTTGAGACTCTGTCCAATGATTTCAGCATGGATAACATAAGTGATAGTGGTGCCTCCAATGAGACCATGAGTGCTTTCTTAGAAAACTCCCTAGGGGATTATTCCTTTCCCTGTACTCCAATGGCCACAACACCCATTAATGGGAAACTGGAGGGCAACATAAAATCACCAGGTGAGCAGAGCAGCTCTTGTATGGAAGACAGCCTGACAGAGGAGGAGCTGGAATACCATGCAAGCATTCTTGTACAAAACGCCATCCAGCAAGCTATTGCACATCAGACTGACAAATGGCAACCACTCCAGGCCACACAGCAGTCCTCCCCCATCTCTGAGAGGCACGTGGAAGTTTCTGACCCTTCACCTACAGTGCCTGAAGAGACAACTCCCCACGTGCCACCCCCTGTGGAAGGGAAGAAAACTGCAGCTCCTACAATTACTATGCAGGTCCCTGCTGTCCAAGCTACTCCGGCTATTCCGGTGAACACTTTCAGGCCTCCGAGTCCTTCTCCCCCACCAAGTGAAAAGCCGGAATTCAGCTATTTCAGTAAGTACTCAGAGGCAGCAGAGCTTCGAAGCACAGCATCGGTGACCCGTGCCCAGGACACAGAAGTTACTTCGGGGCCTTTCAAGCTGCGCTCACGCAAGCAGAGAACTCTATCTATGATCGAGGAGGAGATTCGGGCAGCCCAAGAGCGAGAGGAAGAGCTTCGGAGGGAGCGTCAGGCTCAAAGCTTCCGTCCCAACCCCAATCCTGTTGCCAAGAAGAGGACAAATAGTCTTCCAGGCAAACTGGTCCTTACTGGGAGAACAGCTCCAGGTAAGTCTGTTTCAAATGCTTGGGATAGTGGAAGCAGTATAATTCAGCTTACTTTAAAGTATGAGTGTACTTGCCATAACACATTGAAAAACCACCTTATTGAAAACTGCTACAGTTACATAAAGCCTTCTGTCTTTATAGCAATAAATGCAATAAAGCTGAGATATATGGAGAACAAAATCAGGGCTAGGGAGATACTGCTGTGTTCTTCAGAGGGCTTTTGATTATATGGTTTGTTTTGAGAGACATTTCATTGCTAATAAATACATCAGTCCTGTAGGATTGGGAAAAGTTAGGATGATCCCAAGGGCCCAGCACTGACAGGGAGAACACTATCTAAAAAAAAGAAACATTATATAATATTCGAGACCCAATATATTATTCTTTCATAGGCCCCAAAAACAACTCTCTGCAAACAACTAAACTAACAGGATCCTTAACTCAACCTCAGACAGTCATTAGCCACTGACTGTGTATCATATTACAAGACTCCCTCAGGTTTAGGGTTTTTAGAGAAATTCCTTAAGTTTGGTTTGTCACAAGGGCAGCAGCTGCTACACACTGTGAGTCACTTTTGCAAGATGACTTTGTGGGCCCTGTTTAAAAATAATGCAGAACACTATCATTCTACTGTCTGGGACAGATGGCCGCTCTGAATTTAACGCCTATGGCTGGGACATTTTTGGTGTAGTGACAATCAGCAGACTTTTAAAAAGTATAACATGCAAGCTGACAACAGTCACAGTACTTTTGGAATGTCTGAATGGTAAGAGGAACAAACTGAAGTTTCCCTCTTAAGTACTGTCCTCTAGTGGTGTGTGAATGAACTGCATGAGAATGCTGAACTTCCTTAGCATGTTGGTGGTTGTTATGACAAGGTTTATGTTCATTTAGCTTTGACAGAAGTCAGCAGTGCATCTTATATTCCTTTTAAGTTACTTCAATTGAAGAAAATCACAGCACTGTTTATTCAATTAAAGGAAATCACAATACTGTTTATTAGGGATGCACCGATCCTACTTTTTCAGTCCCACTAGCGACACCAGTACCTGGGCTTTGGGTATGAGTACCATTCCTGTACCAGTGTTTTAATGTATAAGCTATGTCTCACTGTGTGGGAGACAGAGAAGGGAGAAGTGTTAGGAGACATCAAGATTTACTTAAACATAGCTTTCCTAAATGTAACATATTAACTGAATGTATTATTAAAACGATAATCATGTATCAGCAACTTGGTAAAACAAATCTTAAAAATTAACCAGGAATACAGTTAGTATGTGCATGTACACAGACATCGAATAACCAAATTAACCTGAATAGCTTGAATGGATCAGCCTATTGTTACCGATTTTTGAGCCAGAATCAGACCACTATCCAACATCAGTATCAGATCGGTGCATCCCTACAGTCCCTTTCATTTAATCCACATTTAATCTTAATTTACAGTGTCACATTTTCTGTTTTAATAGAAGTCGGACTAAAAGGGGGCTGCAGAATAATGGTTCCTATAATCAAGTGTTGATAGCTAGGACAGTGATGTGGTCAATGGGGTACTTGATATTTGCTTTAGAAATAGCTAATGAAGCAGAGTTCAGTTGAACCAAAATGTAAATTAAGCTTTGCTTTCTAAATGGACACATCTACTTTAGGTCTAGGCTTAATCTTTTTTTTTTTCTGGAAATCTGAAATATTATTTAGAGACATTTCCACTCATTACGCAAGATTCAGACTGTCTATTTGGCTTGGGGCCTTGTCCTTTCAGCTATAATTTACTGGAACATGTCAGCTAAGCTTATTATTCTACTTTCTTACTCATCTACAGATGACTGAGCTATGCTTCTACATATATTTGTACACAAATACGCGCTAACATTTTAAACCCCTCCATCTCAAATGAGGATTGGAAGAACTGTACTTCTGGCAAACGTTCTCCCCCTTTCTCTGCTTTACACACTCGGGACATTGTCAAGAATTTAACTTCGCTTTCTCATTTCCGCTGTTGGACGTTCACTTCTGGGAAGATAAGAAAAGACCAGCTGGAACATATTTCTTGGGGAAAAGAAAATCCCAATCTATTTATGAGTAAATTCTAGGTAGATACTCACTAACATGATTTAGTGTTGACTGGCCTGGATTGGGTAATAGTCCTTATAATGGATCTCTCTGCATTGCAGTTCTCTAGCACTTTAATTAAGCTGCTTAACATTAAAGCTAGTTGAGACTTTTCTGTATCTCTACTTGAGTTGCATTTTTACTGATAAAATTATCAAACTATGTCTAAGAACAGTAAAAGTCAGATTATGTGGCACACCTACTGTAAACAGTGAATTTGTCCTTGGCATTTAACCCATCCATGAGCATGTATACCAGAAGCAGGGGGCTGCACACAAATGTGCCCAGGGATTGGGTGCCTTGCCCAGTTTGCACCCTCATCCCAGGGGGTGCTATGGGTCCAACTCTCTGGTCGCAAGCCCTCTTCTCCAACCATTAGCCCATAAGCAGCTGCTTACCAAACTAAACTCAGACTGTTCAATCAAAAATAAAAAGGCTAACTTAAAGCTAGCAAGTCTGGCAAGAACGCTGTTGGTCCTAGCACACTAGCTAACTTTGTTTGCCACATTAGCATTGTAGCCAGCTAGCCCATTAACACCCTGAAGTTGCACTAGCATGTGTTATAGCCCTAAGTTGCATGTTTCTCTGCTTTTGTTTAGGTAAAATTGAGAAGATCCGTGTTGCCCCTCCTGTATCCCCTGCTTCTTCGAATGATGCCCCCTCCCCACTTTCTGATTTGGGGAGTGATGATTCAGGTGGGAGCCAGAGGCCTAAAAACTTCATGCAGACCCTGATGGAAGATTTTGAGACACACAAAGTTAAGCGTCGAGAGAAGGCAGAAGACAGCAGCGTAAGTGCTGTAATAAACAGATTTGAAACAAAATACAGCAGAACGGAATCTGGGGATATTCTTTTAATGAATTTGAACTTGTGAACTTGTGAACCTGAAATATGTTCTTTATACTTTGTGTGTAGTTCATAAAGGTTCTATTACATCATCACAGTGCTGAGTGATGCAAGGCTGTGGCTTTGAAAAGCAATTCCTCTTTTGCATCTCATGACCTACAAGTTTTACCATGGAGCAAGTCAAGGGACTTTCCTCAGCTCAAAGAGAATTTGAAGAGGCTAAATACCATGAAAAAACCTTTATGTAGTACCCACAGACTTCATGTAAATGAAAGTCCCTTTCCCTTTCACATTTCGCAAGCCTGGGGGATTTTGGAAATTGCATGAATGAATTATAACACATCTTTGTAGGCTCTGTTATTTATGCTTCTGCAATATTAGAACATAGAACAACTGCAATATTTTGACCCCTGAATAACTAAACGAAGCACCAGATGTCTTTTTTGCAAGGCAAATTCACATTACATTCAAGTGCGCAACTTTTTCTCATAATAAGCAGTGGCATTTTTAATATATTACAATTTTTTTTCCTTTAGAGAGCAATGTATTGTTTTTGTCTACATACGCCAACACAAGTGTTTAATGTTTACTGGTTGCAGTATTGAGCCGTGCACATGGATTACATTTTAGTTATGTTTTTCATCAAAATGCAACAAATCATTTCTTTGTAGTAAGAAAACACATCTGAGACTTTAGCACTGCTTGGTGAACAAAGAGCAGAAGGAACTGTGCTTTTCTAAAGCTACTTTCTGTTTCCAGTTCACTTTTGTCATTGACTAACACTGCCTCTTTCCTTCTTGCCAGTATGCCCGTTTATTGCTCACTAAAGATGTTACATCTGAGGTACTGGTACAGTGTTTGCCTGAATGATCAATGCCCTTATCTTTATGTCATTGCATGATTTTTTTTTTCTATTGATTTTTTTGGTGGTGTTTTGCCAGTGATTGTGGCATGTCTCCAGTGTCAAACACTTTGACATACCAAAAGCAAATTCATTTAAATGATGATTACATTTGTGTGTTATGGTATTTGCCCTGCCATTAAGCATGTATCCGTGCAGTTTTGAAATGTTTAGTCAAACGTTTGTGCAAAGTGTTTGCACCTTGTGGACCTTATTGTTAACCCCTAATAACAAACGAGCACCTGCTATTTATTTCATCTGGACCTACCTAGGCCCTGTCCCAACCCTGCCCCATGCACACACTCCCTCATATCGTAAACTCACAATAATGAACAAGAATGTCCAGTCTATGGTCATTTTTACCTTTACCTTTTACCATTGTTACATTTATCTTCAGTATCTGACAATTCACCATAGACCTACACTCTTAAAAAAATAATCTTCTTAAATGGTACTCAGCTTTTCTTTTCTTTTTTTTCTTTTTAAAGGTTCTTCATACATGTTTTACAATACTGGTTCCTTAATGAACCAGTCACTGACAAAAGTGTTTTTTCTATGGCTTCCTCCTAAGGAACTCTTTTTGGCACCTTTATTTTTAAGGGTGTAACTAGCCGTAATAAAAGTTGTTTAATGCAGTGGAGAAATCAGCAACCATCATAATCAATGTCTGATATAACCATTACTTCAGGACATTGTCAGTTGGATTGGACATTCCAGTTCATTGGAAAAACTTACAATGGCACTGTGATTGTAACACCTGGTGCCAACATTACAGACTGAGGCTGCCCACCTGGCATTCTAACGCAGCATGACTGTCCCTGTTCCTCTCTATTGTTTGAAACCACCCTGTACAGGTTGTGTTTACACTCAAGACTGTATTGTGTGTTGTGGAGTGTGTATTTACAGCTCCCCAGGTAATAAAGCAAAATTCAATTAAGGGAAATGCAGGGAACATATTTTAGACCAAAATCAGTGGTGAATGTTCAGCAAGGAACCCATTATTTGAACAGCTTCTCTATAGTGTAAACAAAAACTAAAAGAAAACTTTATGTTTATTGATAATTTACTTTACGATATCTTTAACATACAATTAGTTACACACATCCTTTCTTCTTAATTCTTGGTTACAACAGTCGCTTGAGAGAGCTTACTCCTCCCTAAACTGGGTGCACATAGTCCACATTGGGTGTTGCACTTTGTGTGCCTAATTTAGCATCTTACCTGCTGTTCCAAATGTAGAACTGGGAACTTGAGGCCTGGGGATTTTCCCAGTCAGTGTAAGTGTCTGTGTGTTCCATTTGGTCTGTTGAGCCAGCCAGGTTTGCCATTTCTCTTTGAAAAATAAAGAGAGGTTAGATTCTTATTTACTAGCTTCCGGTTCAAAGATTTTGTTCTACTAGTCTTTCAAAAATTGTCTATTCACACCTGTATGTCAATAGTCTGTGCAATTTAAGGAGAATAGAGTTTCTTCTTTTTTTCGATGTTAATGTGAAATTGATCAAAAAGTAATAGTCATCACCCAATTAATTTGACAAGTAGTGGGTCAAACGTCCACTTGTCCTTGTGACTCCAGCAGCCATGCACAGGGTCTAACTTACAGTTGTTGTTCTGGAATGTAGGAGTGCCAGTGTTATGTTCTGCTTGGACGTCAAGCTCAAAGTTAGCGGAAAAAGAAGTTAAAACTGATAAGATCTCTCAAGAGACTGATGTAATTGTTACCTGACAGGATTGCTGTTGTTTAAGGGAAATGGACTAATTTTTGCAGAGAGCTTATATAATATTTTAAACAGTTGGACCTACAGTTATCTGTTCATACACAATTCAGATAAGATCAGTTTCATGGGGCTCAGGAATAGAATTTGACATGGTCAGGTTTCTTGGTACGTTTTAGATCAGAGCAGGTTCTAGGTTTAAACTGGTCTATAACTGTGCACAGACATACACACTACCAACTACACATCCTCTATGTTCTGGCAGGTCCTGGAGGCAACAAGAGTGACCCGCAGAAAAAGCAACATGGCTCTGCGATGGGAGGCAGGAATCTACGCCAATCAGGATGAAGCTGAGGAGGAGGAAGAGGAGGAGGAGGAAGAGGAAGAGTAAAGCCAGCTACTCACTAAAGAGAGAGAGAGAAGAACGTGTGAGAGGAAAAAAGAACAGATGTGGGATGAGACAACTAAGTATTTATTCTGAGTTTATACTGCAGGAGCAATTCACTGATTCAAGGCACTGCACTGGAGCTGTGTCCAGTGGAGCCAAAGACCATCCATCCCTCAGAGAATCCCAAGGAACAGCCTTTTCACAGAGAACTCCATGCATCAAGACAATAAGCAGCAGACGTCCAAATCCTATAGCATTTTCTGTTTTTTTCCTCACTTTCAGTCTTTTTTCCCAGTGAATGTGTGCAGTACAGTTTGGGGAAATGTGCAAATACAAAAGTTATACAAATGTTTTGATAAAAAATCTTTCAATTTTTAATGGTTGCTTAGGGTTGACGTGACACTGAACTGACATTGCCAAGTGATACATGTGATGGTTGTATGTATGTAACTTAAAGTGAAGACAAAGTGAAGTGCATAGGGATAAGAATATAAAGATAAATGAAACATCTAAAGAAAACAATTAATGAAATAGAAAAAATCTTTTTAAATCAAAATACTTGATTTAAATGAAAATTTTGGACTTGTCATGAAAAACCATTATCAGTTACTTTTACATCCACAAGTCCTAGATGCAGATTGTGTGAAGCCAGACTTCCAGTCTAATGTGGAAACAGGATGTGATAAAACACAACTACAAATGTAGACATAGTAATAGTGTAATATTTTTTAAAAAACATATGAAAATAATTTGATGGATCAGTTATGCCCTATACATAACATCACTTATTAAATATTTCTTTAAAAAAGTTGTAAAAATATGTTTCAACAGATGGAAGTAGGTCACAGTATGATTGCCTCTGAGAGTATTGTACAATACAGTAATATTGTTCAGGTCTTTAATGCCCAATGCTACTCAGCTAGTCAAATATAACAGTAAGGCAAAGAGGAGGAAGAATATTGCAGATAGATAGGAAGATGCAGCCTGCCTGTTCTTTGTTGACAAAAGAAAGGGAATGGGTACAGGATGGCTTCAGGATGATGTGATCTATGTTAGTTTGCAGGCTGAACCACTTGCTGTCTACGGAACCTGTGAACTACGTAAGGTGTATTGCTCCATTTGAAAACATTTGATGAATGACAAATCCATTTTGCATGGCGTGTCCAGAGTAAAAGTGGTTTTATACTTTGCTCTCTTGTATAATAATGTATATTGGGCATTTCAGATTAAATGAGTACAGTTATAGAGCAGACAAATAGTGTTACAGGATTTTAGTGGATTTTTAACTTGCAAATTAGTAACACAACAAGGGAGTGGTATTGTGTTTTTTCCTGCTATGTGTTGCTTTTACCCAAACTGAGACATTGATAAATGCTAAGCATGGCAGCATTTTGATAAGAATGAGTCAATCCAGCCCGAACTTCTACTGAATCTTTAACAAGTTGACATTTTACTATTGAGCTACATAGACTGTTTTGTTCTGTTGTCTTGGCATCATTTCAGTTCATTCAAATACAATTTCTACATGCAATACAGTAAAACAACATTGTTTATTTGTAATTTGGAGGCTTTGTAGATAAATATGTTCATAAAAAATGCCTAAAGGGAGGAAAAAATAGATAAAAAATAAATTTGCAGTTTGTTGATTTCATTCTCTCAAATATCAGCATATAAGAGAAGACGATTAGTGCCCATGCAAGTGATGGACATGCCTTGAATAACCAACCAAGACTTCATCCAAGAGAACAGCAGAAGCTTTGGATGTGGAAAATAATTTCATTCTGGATTGTCTGCCTTCCACCTGAGGCCTTTTTAGCCCTCAAACAATGGAGCTATGAACTGAAATCCTGAGCTCGTGCAAATTATATTTCACTTTCATTTATGTATAATATAACATGGGATTATTTAACGGGCACCTGTCCCTATATAAGGAAACGTGATTGTAGTTAATGGATTAGATGCACCCTTTTCTTCAAGGCTGTGCCCTATGCAAACAAAGACGAGACAAAGATTTGTACTTACGTGACATTGTTGATTCAATGGTGGGTTTTTCAGAGGTTTTTTTGTTTGATGAAATGGCCTGGCACATACAGCCACACCTACATGAGAAAAAACTTTTGCAGGAACTTATTTAATGGATTGTTAAAGTGTGGTTATATACCTTCATTTGTGCATTTCTGAATGGAGCAAGAGCACAGTATTTGTTTTTTTTCTTTTGCAGGTTGGATCTGACAAACAAAAGAGATTAAGCAGTGAAATTTAAGAATAGCTCATTAAGGATGTGATTTTTATTGGGATTGTTTGATGTGTTATATGACTTGGTTAGTAGACAGATATTTTGAAAAAGGGGGAAATATTTTTATTTGTGCAGTGACCTATTTACATTGTATCTATGAATGGGAAATAGTTTTATGGAGGCTGGCATTTTAATACCATGTATGTGCATTTATGGAACTTATGGCCTGTATTTCTTTGTGTGTGTGTATGAGTATATGTGTGTTGGAGGATGTCTGGAGTGAGCAATTTATAGAATTTCAGAAATATGCAAAATGTCTCTAGCACATCCGGATCACCCTCAGTGGTTCACAATAACATTCTGCATGAAGTGAGAAGAAGATGAAAAGAGCTAAGGTGTAGCAACATGTGCGCTGATGAATTTGCCATATGTACTCGTAAGTAGTTTTGAGCAGTCTGGTATTTTGCTTTAGGAACAGTACCATTCACAAACAACTTAGTATCGCTAACACTTTCAACTGGTTTTGGTGGTTCTGACTGGTTTGGTCTTGTTTTCCAAAGAAGGCACGTCCTTTCAAAGTCTCTGACATCTGCCTGATAAGGGTCATTTCTAAAAGCGAGCCAACATAAGACTGTTATGAAAAAAAACAGCCAACATAAAACATCTAGGGCAGTTGTGGATACCACATGGAACCATAAATGGGCAGACGAGTGAGATAAACTTTATTAGCAAGGAATTTGGGTTGCGCATCAGTATTTTGCCAGTTCAGTACTCATGTGTTTGCCTTTTTAGTGCATGCAGCTTACGATATTTCTACTGGATGAAAGTCTGTGCATTAAACCTACATCTGTCAATGGAGTTGAATACAGTCAGAACAACAGCTAAACGATCTCTAGTAAAATTGCTGAAAATTCTCTTCAATTCACAGCTCCAAATAGTGCAGATTAAAGTGTAAATTGTATTTACAATAACAGACACACTATTGTATGTGGAGTGTGCTATGCTTTGTTGTTTAAAATAGTTTTTCATAACAGTTAAAACTTGCTGTTTGCAAAGATTTTTGCAATTTGCCGTTCACTTTGGGAGAAACCAAAGCAGTTTTGAAGTGGATGATGGGCTCGTTTTTTTTTTTTTGTTTTTTTTTTAAACCTTCTGTTAATATGTTAACCAGTTATTGTATGTTAATATATTCTGCTTATATTGTTTTATAGTAATTGTAAGGCTCACACTTAAACGCATATATAAATATTTTCTCATTAAAAAGAAAATGCATCAAATTTGTTTTCACTTTTTCCTTTATCAAATATGTAACTTTTTGTAAGTGTCAGTATTTTATGTTCTGGTGGCCTCTAAGTCCAGTCCTGGCTTTGTTTTATTTCCACACAAAGCAGCAGGCAGCACTGTGAGTGACTCTGACAGGCTAAACAGGGAAAACACCATCAGATACAGTACTTCTTATAAACACATAGGGCAGTGGTGGCCTAAGGTTTAGGACATTTCCCTTGTAATCAGAAGGTTTCAGGTTAAAGTCCCAACCCAGGCATCACTGAGGTACCCTTGAGCAAGATACCATCCGCTACACTGCTCTCTGGATGCTTTAAATGGCTGCCTGCTGCTGGGTTAAATGCAGAGGTCACATTTCATGTTTGAGTGTGTTCACAATGACAAATAAGTCACTTTTCACTTCATAATGTTACTGTAATGTCATCAGGCATTTTTTACAAATGAAAAAAACAGATGCAATTTTAGCCAACAGTGTAGATTAACTTTTACCTTCCAGACTTCCATCAATAGATGACAATGAGAAGAAAAAAGTGGTAGTTGAAAGGAAGTTATCATTTTTCCAACTCAAAGAGATGCTGCTGAACCAAGACAACAAAAAAACACTGCCTCACAGCTGAAACTCACCGAATCTGTGATTAAGGAGTTGGGCGGTCCACTTCATCTTGAAGCTAAGCTAATAATAATAATAATAACAGATAATTTGTTCTGATTAATTGATTTTTCAATATTGCTTCCCAACCCAAATAATATTTAATGATTAAGTTCCAGTACAACTGCAGTGATTAAAGTCTCTACATGTACCATATAGCCATACAGTTGTGGATGGATGTAAAAGCATATATACAGTGGAGGAAATAATTATTGGATCCCTCGCTGATTTTGTAAGTTTGTCCAATGACAAAGAAATGAAAAGTCTCAGAACAGTATCATTTTAATGGTAG
>JBBPDA010000037.1:3275288-3320980 GCA_037974385.1 Arnoldichthys spilopterus
CTTCCCTCTGCCAGGAAACTGAAAATGGGTTGTGGATGGGTGTTCCAGCACGACAATGACCCAAAACATACAGCAAAAGCAACAAAGGAGTGGCTCAAAAAGAAGCACATTAAGGTCATAGAGTGGCCTAGTCAGTCTCCGGACCTTAATCCAAAAGAAAACCTATGGAGGGAGCTGAAGCTCAGTGTTGCACAGAGACAGCCTCGAAACCTTAGTGATTTAGAGATGATGTGCAATGAGGAGTGGACCAAGATTCCTCCTAAAACATGCGCAAGCTTGGTCATCAATTACAAGAAACGTTTGACCTCTGTGCTTGCTAACAAGGGTTTTGCCACTAAGTATTAAGTCTTTTTTTGTTAGAGGGTTCAAATACTTACTTCACTCAATGAAATGCAAATCAGTTTCTATCTTTTATTTAAAGTTATTTTTTCAATTTTCCATTTGATGTGCAATCTGTCACTGTTAAAATAAACCTACCATTAAAATGATTCTGTTCTGAGATTTTTCATTTCTTTGTCATTGGACAAACTTACAAAATCAGCGAGAGATCAAATAATTATTTCCTCCACTGTATATGTATATATATGCAGGTTTGTGATGTGTGTGTGTATATATATATATATACATATATATATACATATATATATATATACACACACACATACACAAACCTGCATATCTGCACTTACACACTTTTACACTTATACAGCATATGCTTCCTCTTTTTTTTTGGTGAAGAGAAAACAAACTTAGAACTTTACAAGATCGCATTCAGCTCAGATATGTTTACCATGAGGAAGTGAGATGTACACCATAGATGCCCACTGTGGCTTATAGTTCTCCACTTTTTTCCACATTTTTAAGTTATGTTATGAGCTTGTTTCCCCAAATATGATTGTTTCAAGTTGTTTAGAAAAGATGTGTGAATGGAAAATCCAGTCCTCGTTTCTGCATGTGTCAGCAGGCATTTACTCTCCATACATTAAGGCTGATTGGCACAGCAGACATTAAAGGGAAATTCCATTAATTGTTAAGAAATTCTACATAATTGAATGGTTATGGTGCCACAGAGTCATTCAGGGTGGTTTGAAGTTTGATATCTGTTCTATAGAAATGGAGTGGTGGTAATAGGAACCAGATATTTAAAGTATTCAATGCCTCGTAAAACTACCTCACACAATGTCTTCACATGAAAGTAATGAATACTATCAGTCGCCTGAGACATTGTTTTACAAAGGGTCTGAGAAGATTTCGGTCTTACATAAACATATTTTTATAAAAAAGTTTTAATGGCAAGAGACTGAAGAGTCCTCAAAACTATAAGGTACTATTTCACATCAATCCACGCTGAGATGTTTGTGTTTGAACAGCTGTTTTATGCAGAAATTGTGACTAATCAGTGAAATTCCCCTTTAAGGTTAAGTAGGAGTCTGGTGCATGGTTAAACTGTCTGGATTTCTAAAGGAAGTAAAGAGCATTTCCCCTTTTATTTATTGTGAGTATTAGTATAATATTGCCTGTGTATGTGTAGGTGTGCATGTGTGCATTAAAGAATTGCCAAGAGCTCAGTCAGTAGCAAGACAAACAGAGCCTAAACTGATTTTAGATCCACTGATAAAAGAGGACAATGACTTAAGGCCTTTGTAGGATCGATTCAGCCCTTATATATATATATATATATATATATATATATCCGGTGTCGAATCTCTGTTGTTGTACTATTCCTTTTGATGTCACCCTGTTCCTGTTTCTGTTTTCTATAGTTCTTTTGATTGTATCAGCTTATGTTTTGTCCGAGTGTTCTGTGTTTTTGATTTAGTTACTTAGTCCATAGTTTAGGTTTGCTTAAATAATAAACGCTTGTAATATAGCACTCGGCTGCGCCTGCCTCCAACGTCCAACCTCGTTACACTAATGAGGGACAGATTGAGCAAAAACATGTTTTTGATGGTAACTACAATTAATATTGGGCTTCCATGAGAAGCGCCTTGGAAATGGTAAACATACTCCTGTATTAATGTTATCTGAGGTTTGATCTTAGATAACAAGCACTTTCCTGTCCTTTGGTCATTTTTTGAAAATACATCTAATATTGGACAATTTTCTCTGTATTTGTTAAATTAACAATGAAACGTTTTACAACCTGTAACTTATTAATTTTTTCTTACCTTGTAGCCTTCAACATCACCGTTATGCCCTCGTCCCACACACAGACCTCTAAAACCATCCATCCATCCATTTCGAAACATTTGTTCTATTTCGGGTCATGGGGAAGCTAGAGCCAATCCCAGCTGATTATGAGCCCAAGGCAGCGTACACCCAGGACAGGAGGCCAACCCATGGCAGACTTCTAATACCATTAAAATGAAATTGAAAAATATTTTTTTTCTGAAAACTTTTATGTACCTGAATAAAATAATTAACAATGCAAAGACATTTCAGTATTAAACATGAAACCGTTGTTGAAATTATTTTCTATACAAAATATAGGTGACATTTCCACCCCAGTGATGTGAACAGTCTGTACGGGAGATTGTTTAAATGGTTTATCATGTACAGGCTTTGAAGGAAAATCAAGGTAAATATTGCTCAAGCAGATATATTTATATTGTGTGACATTTGAAAGCTGTCAAATCAAAGCTACTATGTCAAACTCACTGCCAGTTATTATTTTTTTTTTTTTACAATATTCTGTATAAATCTCATTTCCACCATAGTCATTTATATCAAGCTTCTTTATTTGGTGGCAAAGCTAAGAGTGTGTTGGAAATCAGTCTATGCAGTCTAGCACATTGATGCTGATAGAGTTTAGGCCAAAAGTAGAGAACAGCTCTTGGATTTATTCTAATATTAGTATAATATACTTTTTTTTTACTGTAAATGTGTTGATTATGGTGACAAAAAGTGGATTCAACACAGCTTATTATAATTGTGTATTAGGGAGTGAATGATGCATTGTTAAAAGTGGAAAGTGACTATTTGTCATTGTGAACACACTCAAGCGCCACAAAGGAATGTGACCTCTGCATTTAACCCATCACACGTGGAGCAGTGGGCAGCTACCAACAGCACCCGGGGAGCAGTGTAGTGGGACGGTACCTAGCTCAAGGGTACCTCAGTAGTGCCCAGGCCGGGACTCGAACCTGCGACCTTCAGGTCCCAAAGGCAGCGTCCTAACTCCTAGGCCATCACAAACCATCGCTGATATACAGTGTAATATACTGCTCATTTCAAACAGTGATGGAAATGTGCCCCATATCAGCTGATATCCCATCGAACATGAAGCCTTCTTAAAAGCAGAGATCACAAAAGATAAACGTATTTCTAAACGGCATGCCCTAATAAACTAATATATATGTTTATTCCTTTTTATGGTGTGCATTAAACATATATAGTTTATAAATTGATGTGTGTGTATAGGTTAAGACTCCTTGGTTTGAAAAGGAGGGTAATTTCTACAGATTCTGGACAAACAGGTTCTGGGGCACGAGCAGGGAGGGGGAAATGCAGCAGGTACAGTGTGTTTCTCTCTCTCTCTCTCTCTCTCTCTCTCTCTCTCTCCTGGGCGTGTAGACACTGATTTAAAGATTTAAGAATGCGAGACGAGCGCTTTTCGCTTGTGACCAGCCTACCACCTCCACTGTTTGCGTGTGTAATGAGTAATGGAGAAGTGATTTTTCTGAGTAACTTCCCCATAGCTGACAGAGGCTTGCCCGCTTTCCTCGCCCGAGCCTCGATTAGTGCACTGCTCGCCGGATTAAGCCCGTTGGCATTAGGCGCTAGAGTCTGTTTGACCGCTGTGTTCATCTTATCCAAGGACGATGCTCGCCGTGGGAGTAACTGACGTCCACAAACGCTGACCACAGTTGAGAAAGCGTCGAAAAAGTCAGGTCCTGCCTTCTCTCGCCTCAGCAGCCGCACCGGTTCAGGAGTCATGGCCGTCGCGCGGTTCCTCCGCACGCACGTAGAGCCGGTGGTGTTTTGCGCGCAGATGGCCAGCGCCTTCTTCGACACTGGCCTCCAGATGGTGGTCAAACAGCAGTACGAGAACACCACGAGTCCTAGGGACCCGAACGCGGAGCAGAACGCCATTGCCAACTTCTACATGACGTTCAACATGCTGACCAAGTTCATACCCATCCTTCCCGCGCTCCTTTTGGCACGGGTCGGAGACAGGGGACACCGGAAGGTCCCCATTGTGGTCCCGTTGGTAGGCTACTCGGTGTCCAGGGCGCTGCTGCTGTTGGTGATCCTGCTGGGGTGGCGGGTCGAGGTGATGTACGCGGCACCGGTCTTCCATGGACTGTGTGGCGGTTTCTCGTCCTACTGGGCAGGCGTCATGGCCCTTGTGTCGGTTAGTACCAACGAAGATGAGCGCTCGCTCCGTATCATGCGCACAGAGCTTGTGTATGGCCTGGCCGGCTTTCTAGGCAGCCTGGCCTCAGGTCACCTGTTCCAGATGTACACTCTGGGGATAAAGCAAGGTGTGCTGCTAGCTGCCTTCAGCGTGGCACTTTATATCTTCTGTCTCCTGTATGCCACGTTCCTCCTGCAGGTGAGGTTCACCTTGGAGGGGACAGGACGACGGGAGAGCGCGGGCATCATAGAGCACAGTGGGCAGGACAAATTCATCATTGGGCTGCTTTTCACCAGTGGGATCTTGTATGATGTCGCTGTCGCAGGTGGCATCGAGATCTTGTCCGTTTATGTCCTGAAGGCTCCCCTGGAGTGGAGTGCAACGGTGGTGGGCTACGGGAACGCCGCCGGCTTCCTCATCTTCATCACCAGTTTCCTTGGCGTGAAGCTGTTCACCAAGTTCAATCTAAGTGACACCAGCATGATAATGATAGGCATGGTGTCCTTCATGATCGGGATCTACTTCATGACCTTTGTCACCACCACCGCCATGTACTTTTTAGGTAGAGTCTCATTTATTCTTTCATTCAGACACATTCCTCACATCATGCCAGTGCTTCAGTTACTCTCTAGATTTTGTTGCTTTCCTTGCTCTGACACACACTCCATCACCATTCACACGTTCAGCTATGTGTTGATCTGTTTGTGCAGATATGTTGGTTGAAGTATGTTTTACAGCAGGGCAATTCAAGTCAGAGCTCTCGAAGGTTATGTTTTCACAGATTTTCCACCTGCCCTTTACGTAGGGTGTGATGTGGTCAACTAGTGACCTTAACTGTTCAGATAACTGAGTCATTCTACCACCACGATTGTGAATATGTACACTGGTCAGCCATAACATTAATACCACATTGTGTAGGTCACCCTAAGCATTCACCAGTTCAGGCACTGATTCCACAAGACCTCTGAAGTTGTGCTGTGGTATATGGCACTAATAAATTAGCAGTAGATCCTTTAGGTCTTGTTGCAACGTGGGGCCACGATGGATCAGATAACTTTGTCGAGCACATGCCACAGATTGATATCTGCGAAGTTTGGAGGTCAAGTCAACACCAAAGAACTTATGATCCTAAACCATGTTTGCAGTGTGGCAAGGTGCATCATCCTGCTGAAAGAGGCCACTGCCATTAGGAAATACTGCTGCCATGAAACGGTGTACTTGCTTGTCAACAACATGTATGTAGGTGGTACATGTCATGGTAAAATCCACATAATTGCCAGGACTCCGAATACTAGTACCATTTCTTCCTCAGGCAAGTGATGCACTCTTCTATCCACCTGTCAGTGGTTGTAATGTTATGGCTGATCAGTGTAATTCAAGGGTACAATGTAATACTGAGCAACGTGGGTTTAGTTGTAGCATTACTGACATAAGTGACTAAAATCTGAACCTAACAGTGAAGGTCTACTGCCAGTTGAGTTTCAGTCATACTGTATGTATAAAATAACAAATGATTTTGCAGCACAGGAAGCTGTCAGTACCACATTTATTAGAAATATGAAAAGATGTTTCACTAATAGTTGATGTCTCAGAGTTGCTTTTTCCTCTTTTGAGGCATATAAAGTGAAAGTAATTCAAAAAGACTTTCACTATTTCATAATGTTTCTGCTACACTGCTGACAAAAAGTCTGTGGAGAGAATAAACATTGTCACAGTCCAAACAAAATATAAATAAAATATTAATATAAAATAGTCAAAAATGGTCCAAAATAGTAAATTTACAGTAGGATTTTGGAGCATTTCTATTGGTTTATTCATTATGAGAGCTTCACACAACATGAAGAGCAACTGTTGTGGTCAAATGATGCAGAAAATATGCATCATTTGTAAAATGAGCTTAACACTATTTTCCAATATTTAAGCAACTTAAATAGCAACTCGTTTTGACAGAAGTGTAAACCATGGATCTTTGGTTCCCTAAAGTTTCTGATTCCCTAAAGAACGTTTCATTGAATGATTCTTAAGAAGAACATTTTTGTAAATAAGATGCATGACTTTAAAGAACCTTTTTAAGTTTAAAGGACCTATTCATAATATAAAGGGCTTTAGAAGAAGGTATTTATACCTTTAAAACATTCTTCACTCTTACACGTCTCATTCACTGGCTACCCAGAGACCATGAAACCCCCTCAGTCAACATGCCTGCAAAAGAGGAACTGATACAGACAAACTCGTCGCCAGTTCTGTGCACACAAGGAATGCGTGAACAACTCCCTTACACAAAGGTCAAATCACTTCATCCCAAACTGTCACGTAGGCCAAAAAAGTGCCTTCCTCCTGGCACCACAAAGCCTGGTATCTTATGTTTGTTGCTAAATCACTGAAAACTCAAGTAACTGATTTGTTTTCTCTTTTCCAGCTCGTTCAGCCATGTTATTTGCACTGATCCCAATGCCAACTATTCGTTCTCTGCTGTCCAAGCAGGTTCAAGGAACATCATATGGTAAGATTCAGCTCATCTTAGGCTACATTACGCTCTTGTTTGACACTGCATAGATCACTTTCTTCTCTAGACAGAATGGCTGTGCACACTATCAGCTGTCAATAAGAGTGCACTTGGTAAAGGGACCCGAGATGAACGAAGAAGTGAAACCACACACCCTTGCTTTCGAGAAAGGTTTTTGTTATTCTGTGAATATTAGCAGCTCACTAGTTTTCTTCATCTCTGGCTTGTGTGTGGAGGCCTAGAATACATATGCTAACCCCCCAGAGGCCTGTTCTATTCTAAAACTTCCCTTTACATCAAACCCATCAAAGTGTCAATGTTTGTTGCTAATCTACATTAAAGGGCACATAAAGTTTTCTGAATCTGAAAATAATGGAAAACCAAACTTTCCTCACTTTTTTGAAGTTAAAGAGGACATTAATTCTCTATATAGTCCATGTATGGAAAACTGTTTTAAATTTAGTGTTCTTATGAACACATTTACACATCAGCTATAGCATTAAAACCACTGACAGGTGATGTGATTAACATTATCTCATTACAATGGCACCTGTCAAGGGGTGGAATATATCAGGCAGGAATGGAGCAGTCGTTCAGGTTGATGTATTGGATGCCAGAAAAATGTAGGAATTTAAGCCACTTTGACAAGGGCCTTATTGTGACGGTTACACAATCAGAGTCAGAATATCTCCAAAACAGCAGGTCTTTGTGTGGTGTTCCTGGTAGGCAGTGGTTAATACCGACAAAAATGGTTCAAAACCTAGACTCACTGATGCACCTGGGGAGCGAAAGCTACGTGCCTGGACTGGTCTTACTGAGGAACTGCAGTAGCACAAGAAATAGTTAATACTGGGTATGATAGAAGTGTCACGGCACAAAGTGCTCCACAGTAAGAGCTGATTTGGTGGCATAAGGGGGAACAACTGAATGTACATTGAATTATTTTATGGTGAGCATTTTTACTACTTGTCTGAAAAGAAAAATAATCCCCCACCACCAGCTACACTGGTGTGTCAAAAAAGTCTTCATGTTATCATTGTTTTCTATTGCTGATACAGTTTTTAAGTGTCAGTATTGGCTTTTATACATAAAAGAGAAAACAATGCTAAGAAGGTGGTAAAGTAGCAGGTAAAAAAGAAAGGTGAAAGTGAAGTGAAAGTGACCCTGTCATTGTGAACACACTCAAGCACCACAACGAAATGTGACCTCTGCATTTAAATCATCACATGTGCACACGTGGAGCAGCGGGCAGCTACCAACAGCGCCCAGGGAGCAGCATAGTGGGACGGTACCTTGCTCAAGGGAACCTCAGTAGTGCCCAGGCCGAAACTCAAACCTGCAACCTTCAGGTCCCAAAGGCAGCGTCCTAACCACTAGGCAGATTTCATTAAAATTTGAAACAACAGATTGAAGTAATAGAAGGCAAAATGTGACTTGAATGTTTTGACAGCTAAAATTAAATAGCGGACTAAAACAGACAATATTTTGCAGGTGGGAAAAAAATTAGGGATTAGTATATTAGGGATGCACGATAATATCAAAATCATAGTAATGAAGTAAACTTGACAACAATATCCGCATCAGACAGACCAATATTTCAAAATCAATATTTAATAATGTATTTATTGTGCTCTGGAAAAGCAGGATGTTTAGGTGATGCTGGAATATTGTTCTAAAATGCATTTTTAAACATAATAAATATAAATTCTATGCAATTTACATTTTTCTAACATGGGTAGATTTAGTGAAATGTTTTTAGTATCAACAACTGTGTTGGCATTAACCGATATGTACGCTAAAAATATTCCCTCATTGGTGCAACCCTCATTTTAATAATAGTAATATATTCATAACAATATTATGCATTGGGGTAAGTGTTTTTACACAATGCTACCAAGCTGGGAGGGTAAAGGCACTTGCTTCCTCCATGTGAAGCACCAAAAAATACTGCTGCTCACACAACATCATTGAGGTGGTGACTGCTAACTGCCAGTATTCAGTGTTTCAGACCGAGCACTAATACCAGTTGAACAGGACTAACTGTGCTGTTTGTGATGGAACACACAGCTGGTCACTGTTCTTTGAGTAATGATACATATGCTCAAAAAAGGTGATAGAACCAATAATGTTTCTGAGTTTATGGGTTTCCTAGGAATTTTAAAGAACACTGCATGTTTCAACAAGAAAAGAGTGCAGGAGTCCCAAAGGTGGCATAAGTGTATAAAGATTCATCGCTTCAGTGGTTGATTAAGAAAATCCAAACAAGGTGGTCAGTTCATGAAAGAATATGTACTCCTGCTTAATTGGATTGTATTCAGTCTTTTATAACAGGGTTGTACTGTTGCTGGGCAACTATTTGAACGGAATTTATGAGGAAAATGTAATGAAACGTGTTGTGTATCGTAAAAATATTTGCAAGTATATATTTTTCATTACTTTCCACCCCTGCTGTACACATGCATAAGAAATTGATTGCAGTTCAGATGGTTAAACAATGTTGCTATCCTAAGAACCTACTGACTGAATGGGGGATATGTACATGAGTACATTTTTATACTGCACGTGTAGCCTCTCTTGGCCACCAGGTGGCACTGTTGTCTTCACAATCTGAATACTCTTGCATGTGTTTCCATTCTGAACAGGAATGACCTTTATATGTCTCCAGCTGTCCTTCAAACTGGCTAGTTTAGCTACAACACCCATCTATACCAAAATCTACGAGTCCACACTGGACTCATTCCCTGGATTTGTCTTCATCTTATCCAGCATCATCACTTTCCTCTCCATTATACCCATCAGGTAAGCTAAGCCAAGTGCTCAACACTCTCTCTTTTCTCCTACACACACACACACACACACACACATATATATACACATACACACACAGATACACACACACACATTATACATATATAAATATATATATAATGTCACTTTTTTTAAGTGTTGCAGGGTGCCAGACTGCAAGGTACAGCAACTATGAGAGAATTCAAGGAAACTGAATAAACAGGTGCAGCTCCTCATTTTTTACAATAAAGTTGTATTTACTGGAAGTTTAGCGGCAAACTTGCACTAGATTTGATTTTGTTCATTGTATTTTAAAGTAGTTTTTGTGTGTGTGCATCATTTTGGTCTGTATTTACAGTACCTTTGTACATTTTATGATGAGGTGTCATTGCTTTGTAAACCTGAGCAGTTTCTCCTGGAATTTATATTGCATAATGGTATTGTAATAAATTATTATTATTATTATTATTATTATTATTATCAACTAGTTTATGAGACAAATGTTTATTACACAATTTATCAACATGCCTTTACTTTTTATATGCAGATGATATATTGTGTTATTTTTACTGGAAATGCTGCACTTGTTGAATGTTAAACTATTGCTGGGAATCCTAAAATAACCAAGTAAAAGGCATAGACTCTCATAACATATACCATCCAAAAGTCATTAATAGGTCCTTTGTTTAATAGGTTTAGTATTTAAAATTTAAAGACTGTAGCATGAAAACAACACCAATGTACAAACTATTTTTTTTTGTAATTGTAAACAGCAAAATTTACATCAACTTTATAGTAAACAGCTCACACAACAAGGAAGTTAGGGGGATGTAAAGGAGCAATACTTTAGGGGGTTCTATAAACCAGATTACTAATACAAAAGATAAAAGTTCCCTCAGTTTTACTCTTCCTTTGGAACTCTTGGTCACGAAAACATGAAAACGTGCCTGAATTATGAACTGAAAGAGAAAAAAACAAACAAACCTTACATGTTGGTGCTAATGACAACAATTGTAAACTGAAGAAGTGTCCTTATTCCTGCTACTGAGATGTTTGTAAATTGTATCACTGTTGCCTCAATGAAATAAATGCTGTCTGTTGGTTCATGCACTGTACTGTACTGTACTTTTACAGTGTATGTCCATTTCATAAATTAGCCCCTAAAACTGTCAAAAATAATGTTGTGTAACGTAGCTGCCTTAATGATCACATCAGTTAATCACACAAGCTTTATAGAGACAAATATTAAGAACAATTTTGACACAGGAAAGCTTCATACTGCAGAAGAAGTCATGCTATTGTATTTTACTAGAACACATGACGGCATTTTCCTCACATGTTCACACTTTAAAAATGGGATGCCCAACTCCTGGAGGATCCTGGAGGGCCGAGGTCCATCACTGTTTGATGATTTCCCTGCTCAGACACACCTCTTTCAACTCACCTGTTAATTGCCAGGTTTAGCACGTTTAACAAGGGGGCTACCAAAGTTCTCCGGGCATCAGACCTCCAGGACCAAAGGTGGGCATCCCTGCTGTAAACACACAAAAAGAACGAACACAGGAGGCACTATGTGATGAAGCATGCCAGTGTTTCTCAACCCTGGTCCTGGAGACCCTCTGCCCTGCATATGTTAGCTGACACACCCCTTTGAACCCAGAAAAGAGTTTAGAAATTAGTTGGTTATGTTGGGAGGAGGGAAAAGTAAAATGTGAATTGCAGTGGGGACTCCAGGACTCACTGTAGGAAACACTATGGCAACACATTAAAACCCCATTGTCCAGAAGATGGCGCCAGATCCATGTTTGGATAAATTATAAGCAACTTTGGATATATCATCCTTTTTTAATTGATACAAGACCATGTAGCCTGAAATCCTAGTCTAATTTAATTGGAAAATGTTAACAATATGTAAATGTAGCTAAAAAAAACCCTGGGTAGACCACATTTACCTTTTTCAGCTCCTCACTCACCTAGGCCTAATTAATAATGTGGATGTACTGGATTTCTGAGACCTTGTAACTCAAAATACACTTTAGGTCATTGCACTTTCTCTTATTTTGCCCCAATAAAGTAATGAAGTCAAAGACAGCTTAGGTAAATATGTAGTTAAAATGACAGCAGTCTCATTATTTGGTCTTCATTGCACTTGTTAATATGAGTTCAGTCCACGGAGTTACCCCATAGGCACCTTGCTTCCCTGAGCACTCTTAAAAATGGTGTGTTCACTTAGCGTGATCACTATTCTAACATGTTTCGATTTTGTGTCAGTCGATGAAGAGACAGCACCTCCCTGACAGAGACCATGTAATTAGAAAAACACTTCTTTGGGTACAAAATCTGAACCCATGGCCTACATTGAACAACAGAACACTTGTGTTAAATGTAAAATACAGCATGTTAACTTGGACGCATTGTGTTGTCTTTAACATCCATTATGAGAATAATGACAATACACAGGCCATTATAGCGCTCAAGGAGCCTGGATACAGCTGCATATAGCTACACTGCTTAAAGCCATGTTACTGTAGGAGACAATGGAAGCTGAGAGAGAAAGAGAGAGAGCATTGTGAGCCATAAGTGACACCGCCTATAGCTTAAGAATAAGCAGCTGACCGGAGGCTGGGTCACTTTTATTGTGTAACGCAGAATGAATTCAGGCATGCAACAATTAGGCTCAGTAATCTAGCTCTGCTCAGTCCATTGAGGGCCTCAGTGTACAAATATTCTAACCCCAGCTGCTCTACAGTACTGTTTAATTTGGAATTTGTGGTTTTGCCAAGATTTATTTTATTTTATACAATGAAAATGATCTTTTAAAAGATATATAAATCAGAAAATAATCACCAAAAAGGTATTTTGAGTTGTTTCATTTAATATTTCATATTTTAAATCAAGTGAAACAAGTTATTATTATTAATAATAATATACCATATATATCAATGTATAGCCTTTTATTAAGCTACCCATCTAGATATTTGATTTCTTTTTAAATTCATTCTGGATGTTTATTTTATTACTATATGCATCTTAGTCAATGCTATGCTCATAATACAGTTAAAGCTCATATAGCCCTGTTCATCATTCTGGATGTATATTTAAAAATATAAGTTATTTATTAATTTAATATAATTATATTGTTTTGTTTGTGATGAAATAGATTTTATGTATTACAGGCAACCTTAGGCCTTGTTCACCAACTGTTCTTTCTTCTAAAAGATCCAGACCTTAAACATTATTTTCTTGTTCTTAGGTGAGAACAGAATCTACACAAACTCAAGACAGACTTTTCGTTTGTGCAAAATAGTTGGTTATGAATGACAAACACTTTTTAAGGCCATTTCTCAAGAATTAATTTTTAGAAAAAGCTCACCTCCTTCACAAAAAAAAACACTACATCTGTAAAATGAGGTGGTGTGGAACAAGGCGAGAAAAACACCTGCAGACACTCTGGCCCTCAACACAGTGTGTTACGTAATTTCTCGCATGTTGCTGTTTCCCCCATATCAAAGTTCAGCAGTGATTTCATTCATAACCATGGGGTGGTTCTGTTGAGGCAGCAGTTTGCACAGGCTTTCCAGCTTCCACATAATCCAAACATTAACTGTAAGTGAGTGTGTGTGTGTGTGTGTGTGTGTGTGTGTGTGTATGTGTGTGTGTGTGTGTGTGTGTTTTGAGAGTGATGGTGAACGTTCCTACAAACTGACACTAAGTGCATCTCTGTATGTCCTCCAAGAAGGTAAACAATGGAAGGTTAATGGAGGGCAGGCATGTTTTCTCCCCTACTGTCTTTGCTTAAACTCTACAACTACCTTACGAGATCAGACTCAGAAGCCTGGGGATCTAGGCTCTTTGCTGAAAAAACTTTACAGCAAAACACCAATGACTTTAAAGGTATACCCCAACTTACACATTCTGACAATAACAAAATGTTCCAGCATGTGCCATGAAATTAATTTCCATAGTAATCAGCCATATCAAACAGATTAGAGGCTTGAAGAACATTGGAATATTCCTTTAAAGCTCTAGTCAAGAATTTCTCTAACAAGCTTTCAAAGAGCAGCAGAAGGTTAGAACAGCAAAACTCATATAGAACAAAATATAACAAAAAACATATAGAATGTGTCAAAATCTACAGCAGGTACTGTGGCAACTCCTGAAAAAGACTTTGTTAACACTAATAGTGCTGAAATGCCCATATGATATGTCATTAATCAAAAGACCACAACTTCTACAACTGTGTGGTCGATCCCATTGAGTACCAAGTCACTACATGTATGTTAAAGTAAGGTATACCTTTTATCTAATCCAGATTTCACAGAGAGCTTTAATTTGAACTTCACAGCCTGTGAAAGGTCATGTTTATGCAAACTGTAGTCCAGGACCACTGGTCCTGAAAACAGCCTCTCCACCCTCCTTCCCAGTGCATTCAACACTAACTGGCCCTACCAAGATGAGGGAAAGTGATCATCGAGAACATTTCATCATAAATATTTAATGAGCTCAGGCAGGGCTGGGAAGAGAATCTTCATTCAGATTCATTCACCAGTATGTGATTCATGAATGTAGGGAGGTGGTTATCTCCAATGTCATTCAATGGTACCAGTTCCATAGTGTTCCTGAAATAAACAAACAAACAAACGTTACTGAGTTCCTCTACATCTTTGGTCAGAGGAATGAGGATGGTCCTAGAATCCATCTCTCCATGGTCTGAAGGTGAACAAAATAAAGAAAAACACAAAACAATGATGCCGCGCCCTTAAGAGGAGCCAGACTGAGGACAAGCAGAATGGTACAAAAAGTTCGTTCATTGGCAATGGTTCGCTTAAAAACGATAAATTTAGCTTGCTTGACTTCTCATTTCCTCTCCGCACCGCAGTCGTTCAGAGGATTGTCCCTTCTGTGATCTTTCTGTGGTTGGACTCACTGTGCTTCTCAAAATGACAGATCCTCCAGCTTACAGACAGGGCCAGAGGGATAGGGGAGGGGTTTCGGATGGGATTTCTCAAATAAAAAGACACTTTACGAATCAGAAAACTAGAAAGTCTTGTCCAGTCTTTGTGCAGCCCACCCGGAGATATGACCGTTGGGCTTCTGGTGGGGGGCTGAAACCCTTCAGGACTAGCCGTCACGCCACAATCCAGGATCTCACACAGGGTCATCAGTTCACAACCCAGAGAGCAGGTTACACACACATGGGCTCAGTTCGTTTCCACTTTCGCTTCCTGTTTGTCCTGTAAGAGTGGAATGAGGGACTCCCACGCTGCAAGGCACTGCAGGACAGAAGAAGGAAAAGGAGCCGTTAACATCTGGCTGTTCCCTCCTCAATGCAGTCAAACCTTTTTCCTAATACAGGGCTGTTGAGGTCAGGTGAAAGTTATCACTTTTCAAACTCCCTAGACATATGAATGTACTGGATATGCCATTGGGACAGTAGCTGTGCCAAAGCAATGTGTCAAAGCAACGGTTTGCAGCATTTTCCCCTTGCACCAAATGTAGTGAGTTGAGCCAAGATGGGTTTGGTGTCCATAGTTTGCTCCTTTAGTTTGGTTAAAATGAGGCTAAGGAATTTAACACCACAAAAATTACCTCACAGAAGGTTATTACATGAAACGAACAAAAATATGTTGCCTGACGCTAGGCTAACACTGCATCGAAGCTCTTACGAATTTTGTACTCTGAATTGTTCTTAAGGGGGTTTGTGAAAACGCTGACCAGAGCACACTCCACAAAGAAAGGGCCTTCAGGTAGCCAGATAACATTCGATGTTAGCTGCTCAGATAGCACAACATATTGGATGTTTAATTGATGATCTACAGAGCTCAGTTTGTCTCAACTCAGTTGATGTGACATGTAAACAAAAATTTGTGCTGATGCTGGCAAAAAGGTCTATACATCTTTTAATCAGATGGTTTCATGCTACAAGTAGTTTTACATGCTTCTGCAAATTTGCACCCGATTTCACATCATAGGTGTGAATTTCACAACAGTACAACCTGAATGAGAGCACGGCGAAATTCGCTGTGGTGTGAACTTCCCTGGAGACGTTTTTCATTGTTCAGATAATTAGGTTAAAAAATGTTATAACACATGGTGTGCTTAAACTGCAGAACACAAATAGGACACTCATTAGCCAGAGTTTCACAAATGCAACACTTTTTTGAACAAATACAGGGCTGTTCTGTAGTACATCACACCAATACACATTCAACAACTGAATCACATTTAACAACCAACCAGTTTTACAAACGTGGCATGATTTTTCTCTCGGCCTACAGTGTATTTGTTCAAAATTTTGTTTGTTAAATATGATAAAGACAAACCGGTTTCATTTCATTTGCTAACATTTTGGAAAAGTAAGTTGTAGTTTTTGTTAAATATCATGTATATTGAAAATTTGGTTGAAAACATTTTGTTTTACAGATTCCGATTCAGATTTAAAAAAAAAAACTTTATTGATCCCAGAGGAAACTGTTGGTTACAGGTCAGACAGACAGACAAGACAAGAAGGCCCTCAGAGATAAATATATATATCCTTTATATATATATAAAATTTTTATTCTTATTTTTTAATCTCTGAGTGCCTACTTGTATTTTCTGTCTGTCTGAGCAGTAACCATCTGTTTGTAAACCTTCTGTTTGTAAACCATACTGTGGGCTGCATTAAAAAAAAAAACGGGTTAATGTGATATGTTTTGTCGTTATTTAACACATTTTGATATTATTAATGGTCTAAAGACTGAGGTTTTGCTCTTTAAATTCTTTGAAAACACTTTCATGTGAAAGAGATTCGTATGATGTATGAAAGAAACTAGTAAAATCCAGCAAATCGCTCCAGTAACAACAGCACTTCATCAGCGGACTCTGAACAGCAGGTCTGCTGATTTCGCTATTTTATCTTTAACAAGCTTCTGCCTTTCGGCTGCGTTCCGTGGACTCTTCCCCTCTTGGCCTTGGCTTTTGGAATTCTGCAGAGCTGTGTCAGTATTTGGCACAGCTGGTGGGCTAAAAGGTGAAAGAATTCCACCGCTAGTTCCACTTACTACGGCCAAAACTATTTTGAGGCCACAATCAGTCAAGCAAAGGACTGCTCTCAAGCCATCGCGTATACAAACCTGATGGACTATGTTTTCTGACACCATGTGCATAGCAGTGGAACAGGCAATGTATACCTTAACAGTAGAAAATCTTTGATGTGTCTGGGCCAAACAAGCCGATTAATTCGGACGTGTGATTGAATTCGCCTCAGATGGAAGCACATTCTGTTTCTTGACGTGACAGAAGAACAGAAAAATGTACTATTACTTTGTCCCATGTTTCTTCACTCCTTATCTTTTCCCTTCCCGCTCCTCTGACCAACATTTTTCTTCTCACTTACACACTCTGAACCATTCTCTTTGGTTAGGCTTGCTTTCAATGTCTAGTTGTTTATTATTTAATATTTTTTTATTATCAGTCACAATCTTTCTGCCTTTACAATGGACAATGTTTCGTTTGTAAAGGTCATATCAAGGCCATGTAGGGTTGCACTGGTGTGACATTTTTACAAAATTAAATCCAACTGAAAATATCACAGTTTCACTGCATTTGGCTTTTTTTGTTTTTTGAAAATTATTACTATTACAGGAAATTTCTTTGAAAATACAGCACTTAGAAGTATTAAAAGAATTATTACTGCAGAAACCGCTGTGTCTGTTATACTACTACACTGGTGCTTGAAAGTTTGTGAATCCTTAGAGGATTCTAGCGTGATGCCATTTGTCATGTTTAAGCAGTGGCTGAGGAGTAAAGAAGATACGCATGTGCAGGTGAGATTCTCATTGTTTTACATCACTGGTAATATGCTAATCATACAGTATGATAGTCGATCAATCTTTATACCATGGTATATACCAATACGCCACTGCACACACTAGTTCCACATCCATCATTTCACTGCACATCGAATGATGTAGGTGCACATTTAATGTTCTACATACTTACAAACACTTAAACATATATTGATGTATTTGAAATGAATGTCCTTAAACAGTTCTTGGCTTGGTCATAGAGCTCTAGGAATACGCTTTAACGTCCATAGGACATTTAAGTTTTCTTTTCATTCTAAAAAGCTCACGTCTCATTCACATAAACGGTTCTACAAATAAATCTCCCACTATAAGTTTTCTTTGACCAAATTTTCAACCCTTCACCTTAGAATTTTTCTACTTTAACACGCCCACTTCAGCCCAGGAAAGTCTTATTAATTGATTAGTTGGATCAGATCTGTTGTGAGCAGGCAAAATAGGGACTGCAGGGCCAGGGGCTGCTGGGCCAGGGCTGGAAGTCAAACTGTTGGTTCTTCTTTGGCATTGGTCCAAATAACCCTTTATGGCAATATTGATATGAGACTCATTCTACTTGAACTTAGCTTTCAGACTCTTTATTTTTCTTCATAGATTTTATGTATTTCACTTTTATTATAACTGGTGTGGAATATCATTTTGTTTTAGTAGATTCTCTCTAGTTTGAATTGACTGATTTTTCCACATATCAAGAACATTTTCTGTCCTTCCACTGACAACGGCCCTCCACTTTTTAAAACACACGTACCGCTGATGCTGGATGATAATAGTGATACATACATGTATAGAGTGATGTAAAATAAATAAAACAAACACACCAACAAAGGTCACACAACACGTGACTTCTCATTACACATTACACATGTAAGCAATCTAGGAGCACATACGTGTATCTTCGATCTCATTTATAAAGAACAGATTTGTGCAACTTCAGTCCTACTGTGAAAACAGCCTTTCACTCTCTGTCCCTCACCTTCTCATAGTACTGGATGTTTTTGTCTGCCATGCCAGTCAGCAGCTGTCTGAAGTCCTGTCGTTTGTTGTTCTGCCAGCGGTCCCAGTCAGCTTTCAGGTCAGCGTTGAAGCACTCCACCCGGTCCTGGCACTTCTCCACATCTGTGGGCACCTGCAGGAGGGATGACGATAGAAGGGTTAGAACGACCCAGGTCACAACCAGTGACTCCACCCTGCATTACTCTGTAGAAACCCCTTAGTTCTGGCCACCACCAAAGAGCAAATTCTAGCAAACAGCAAGTCTCTATGATTCACCCAGGAAGGAAAAGGAGTCTAATAATTTCCAAATTATGCTACAAAGTCATTTGTCATTTGAGGGAGGGATCACCCTTTAGCATGTGCATGCAGATGTTCAAATATAGAACCCCTTCTGGCGACCCTAATTCCATTAATACTTTAAAACACCTCTTCTTACATTCAGTATGGCTTTCCACTTGTCAGCTCACTGAAACAGGCAGAGAAGGTCTGCTGTAAATGTGGAAGCTAGACTTTCAACCCATTGCTCATTTGATTGTAAGTAGAAGAAATATTCTTATGATTTGAAGTTGCTGTAGAGTGTGCAGCCTTGTTTTGCACAAAGAAAAAAAGGTCCTTTACATTTTTGCCAATGTTTATGTATTTCTTGACAAACCATGTAATTCATTAATGTATTTACATATCAACAATTACAAAATATCAATCAAATGTACAGAAAAATGACAATGGCAGACGTGCAGAAGTTAACAGCTAATATATGGTTTGTTTTGAAATCTTACTGGGGTTTTCTTGTCCTCGCGGAACGCTACAGCTTCAAGCTTGCCCTCGTACTCCGCCTGGACTTGGTCCCTCTTCTTCAAAACATTCTGTAAACAGTGTGCAGCAGCATGGCTCAAGCATTGTACATTAGTTCCATGAACAACCTGCCAGCCACCCATCATTAAACTCCTTCAGAAAGTCTATTTTAATAAACCAAATCCCATTATTTTTGTCTCATTTAAAATCCCACTCATGGCCGGTTTTCTGAATTGAGCTCACGGCTCAGTGTTTAGCGTAATTGCGCTTGCACAAAGAGAGGGCTTCAATATGGAAGCCATTAAAACAGCTTCTTGCCTCGTCCCATAAATCTTGAGCTGTAGACTCCCACTGAACTGTCTGCCGAAGCACTCCGGGGCGCAAGAATGATGGCCCCCACGACTGGAAAAATGAACAACACCCAGTCAGCAACAGAATTGCTGAGCTGCCCAATCTGGTCTGATTAGGACCCAATACAAAAGACTGCCGTCAACACAACGAGAGGAGCACTCCTTACCCATTCTGGGAATGAATGTGTTTTTAAAGTGAAGCTGAAGTCTCAGTTTATGAAGAAAATGCAGAATCTGAGTTGCTTTAGCATTGCAGAAAGGTTTCCAAACAATGACACGTCCAGCAGCCCAATCATATGGCCCCCCATTAAAAAAAGACTGCACCTAATAAAGCTCAAGCTTTTTCGCTGCTGTTTAACATCCTGCATGGTCATGTACTTATTTCAATGCCAGCAAGTCCCTCTGGATAACAATGCTTGTTTTATTATATGAGATGATTTTTATTACATCATTGTCAGAACAAACCCTTGTTTCTAAATTTCTGTTGTTTTTCTACATTTATATATTTGTTGTTTTTAGAGAATTTGAAAATGAAATATGCCATTTATAGTGTTAATATTTTAGGATGAATAAATCAAAGAATATGCAAAAATTGTGTTTCAACAACCCCTAAAAGCTGTGACTTTCCATCTTTAAAAGATACCAATTCAGAATTTTGGAGATATGAGCTTCTTTCCAGATGCAACAATTAGGTCAATGTTAGTGATTTTCTGCAATAGAACATTGTCTAATCAACAAAATCAATAACATAATGTATGTGTGTCATGTGAAATCAGAGAGGCTTTCATTACTGTTGTAGAGCCTCTATATCTTCCTTACACCCCCCCACCACCACCACCACCCCCACACCACACACACAATTCCGCTGTCACACAAAAGACGAGGAGGAAACATGATCTGCTGAGATTCTTGTTTTTTGGGCTGAGCAAAAAAAGTGAGTGTGTGTGTGTTTGTATAAGCACAAGTGAGAGAAAGAAAGGAACAGAGGCAAAACCAAACAGACAGATAAAGAATGAGAGCTGGAAGTGTTGCAGGGGAAAAGCAAAGCAGAGACATTGAGTAAGAGCAAGAGAAAGAAAAATGAAAACAGAAAAAATGAGAGTGAAGACAAGACAGAGTGAACGAGATAAAGAAAAAAAATCAGGAGAGAAGGAAAAAAGAGAAAGCAAGACATAGCAAGACAAGATAAGAGAGGATAGGAAGAAAAGAGGGGAGAGAGCGACAGAAAGCACCAAATTAGGAAAAGAGAAAGTGAAAGGGAAAAGAGAAAGCAAGACCAAGACAGTGAGTGAGAGAATAGTAAAAGAAAAACAAAAAAGAAAAGAAACAGAAGGCACACAGTGCATGTGAGCAAAAAATCAATAAAGACAGAAAGACAACAACAGATGGTCCAAAAACAGAAAAATAGAGAGAGAGAAAGAGAGAGAGAGAAAGAGACAGAGAGAAAGAGAGGGAGAGAAAGAGAGAGAGAGAGAGACAAAGAGAGAGAGACAGAGAGAGAAAACGAGAAAGAGACAAAGAGAAAATGAGAAAGAGACAGAGAGAGAGAAAGAGAACGACAGAGAGAGACAGAAAGAACAACAGAGAGAGAGAGAGAGAGAGAAAGAGAGAGAGAGAGAGAGACAAAGAGAGCGAGACAAAGAGAGAGAGAGACAAAGAGAGAGAGAGAATGAGAGAGAGAGAATGAGAGAGAGAGACAAAGAATGACTCCAGAAGGTTAAAGGGCAGATGCAGCAAGAGCTGTGTTGTGTGGAAACGTCAGCAGCTCTGACAGCACTTACGGACTTCAGCAGCACGATGCCAGGACAAGGCACATGACAAGAGTAATAGTTCTCCAGCATGTAGAACACAAACTTACGCACTTGGTCAGAAACATTCAGAGTGACAGTGACCATGCAGGCAGTGTGACTGTAAGACTGAAGACTGTTGGCATAAAAATTCTACTAAAACTCCTCACCTCCAATACTCATTGATAGTTAGGGTCATCGTGATGTAGGTGGTCTTAAAGACGTTTCGGTTTTAATTACACTTGCTATGAAGTAACTACTTCCTCCCTCCACCCCAACAAACCACTCTCACTTTACCTTCATGGACTCGATGTAGAGGATGTATTCTCGCAGCACAGGCAGGAAATCCTCGCTCATGTCCTCGGTCTGCTCCTCTAGAGCACTGCAGCAATTAGCCACGCAGCCCGCCACCCCATCCAGTGGCTCCTGCAGTGTCTCCTCAGAGGAGGCCCAGGAGGAGTAGACCGGGCCGTACTCCCTCAGCTCCACTAGGTACTCTAAGGACAGCACACAGGTTTTTCCATGACGTGTTCTGAACAACCAGAAAGTCCTAATTGTGGTAAACTGCTGAACCTTGTAATGAATGTACATATGTTAATGTGTTTATAGTTTTTTATAGCAGAAGGCGCCAGGGGAGAAGTGTTGCAGGACGAAACCTTGCTCGAAGGTACCTCAATAGTGCCAGGCAAGACCCTAACCACTAGGCCACCACTGCTATTTTACTATGAAATCTCTGCTGTAATACTACAAGCTAGTCAACACTATAAAACTGATTTGTAGGCTGCAGTTCTCTCTAATTTGGGTCTTAATAAGAGATCAAAGTGGCGAACGCCCATCAGGCCTTACCTGACTGCTCTTTGATGATTCTCTGTGCTATCCTGTCGATGGTACCAAGCTTCTGTGTGAACACGTCCAGATAGTCACCCATGGCCGCAAACTCCAACGGACGTGCTCGCAGCTTGTAGCCGCCAGTCACATATTTCACAGACTCTCCCATCTTGGACAGCAGAGCCAGGCCTTGCCTCTTGTTCAGATCCTACAGAAACATGTACAGAACTCCTGCAGTGGTAGTGGAACTGGCATTCAGAGCTCAATAGAAATCAATATGTCACAGCAGCACATTAGTCATATTAATAATGGCTGCTGGCCATCTTCAGAAAGTGCATATAAGAATAATTACACCTGACTTGTTGTCATATGATCAATAATGAAAAGCCATTAGTTCGTTTGATAAACTACAGCAGTGGCCTTCTCATTCTAGCATATGGCCACAAGCCACAGTGACAAATTCCAACACCTGTGAACAGCAAACCCCATCCCAAGTGAACAAACAATTAAAACTAATAGCACAGTACCAACGGGGCATCCACAGAGCATGTGACTATATACTGATCAGCCACAACATTAACACCCCTGACAGGTGAACACTGATTATCTAATCTTATTAAAGTGGTACCTGTCCAGGGGTGAGCAGCAGTATTATATGTTAGGCAGCAAGTGAACATCACTTCTTAAAGATGCTGTGTTGGAAGCAGGACAAATGAGTGAGTGTAAGGATCTGAGCCACTCTAACAAGGGCCTTATTGCTAGACAACCAGCATCTCCAAAACGGCAGGTCTTGTGGAGTGTTCCAGCTATGCAGTAGTTAGTACCTACCAAAAATATTCCAAGAAAGGACAATCAGTAAACTGGCAACAGAGTCATGGGTGCTCAATGCTCATGATGCCTACGGGGCAGCCTAACAGACAAGTCCAACAGGTCCGATCACTCAGAATCACTGCTGTTTAAAATATGTTAAATTATAGTGCACCACTGCTTTTTTGGCAATGTGAGAGGGACCTACACAAAATTAAGCAGGTGATTTTAATGTTATGGCTGATCAGTTGGCATAGTTAAAATAAGACGCAAAACGCATCCAGATCGAACACTTATCATTAAAGTAACCTGCTATCAGACATGGCACCTACATCCAATCCGATCCTAAAACAAATCAAGACTGAAACAGGGGTACTCTCCCCCTCCCCCATTACTGAAAGTGTGATGCTAGCCAGCATGGCATTTTGCCAGGTAATGTAACTAAATTCACTCCGTCAAGTGTGTTATGCTATCCAATAATGTTGTGTTAGCATTGTAGAGCAGTTGGAACAGATGCGGTAGTACTACCAGCGCGTGACTGGAACTAAAGACAACTAAATATGGGCAGAAAATCAGGAAAAATAGAAATAAAAATACATTTAGACAGGAAGAAAGTGTTTTTTCCACTAAAACAATTTAACATTAGGGTAAATTAAAATGAACAGGTAAAAAGAAATGTCATGTAAAAAAGACTTTGCTTCCAGATTTCTCATCAGTTCCCCAAAGCTTCTGTATGGATTTCCATCACCACCACATCTGGTTTAATACAATGAAGCACTAATTAGCCAAACAAGACCACATCACTGCAACTGAGTTTCCTAAGGAAGACATTTTTACTGACATGCAATCAATGTACATTTTATCTACCCTAATGTTAGTGTTTTTTTTAGTGAAATCTTGTAAAGTTTTTTTAGAAAACATTGCCTAGTTTTTTTTTTATGAAACCCATTCAGGATGAATTAGATTAGATGATTTCCAAAGATTTCCACTTTTTAACATTTTCGGTCAGGCCCCTTTGTCACAGGGTGTGAAACTGCTAAGTAAGAAACCACCTGTATGAATAAAAATGGCACTAGTCATCTAATAACACATGCAGCAATGACCGATGTAACCTTTAGGTCAGGAGAACCTTCATGCCATGGTACATTAACTTAGTCTTATTTTATGAAGCATTTTACTCAAGGACAACAACACAACAGTTATGTTTGGAGAATGTCAGAACTATTGCAGCTCAAGGTGCACTAGTAGCCCCAGGGATGTCTAGTGTAAGTGCTGGTGATCCCTCTGGTTTACCGTAGGGAGCCATGAGACTTTTTAAGATCCTAACATTACCATCTTTAAAAATACTGATATCAGTGCACACACACACACACACACACACAAACACACAAACACACACAAACACACACAAACACACACACACAAACACAAACACACACACACTTACCTTGGCTGACAGGAAGACGTTGAAGTGCTCATTGAAAGAAAGGACCGGGTGGTCAGCAACTCGTTTCAGGAATTTGTCTAGCGCTTTTCTTCTCGTCTCAACAAACTCCTCTGAAAAACGATCCACCACCCCTTTCATCACAAACTTCTCAGGTAAGGGCTTTCGAGACATCACCCCAAAAAAAAACACAATCACACACAGATGGAGAGACAAAGTCAGTTATTTTTTTAGGTGCAGGACTTTTAATGTTTATTATACATAAATATTTATGTTATTTTAGAATTAAGCTGCATAAACCACTATAAGTTATAACCAACATATACTGGGATAATGAAGTTTGCTATCTCAGGCTGAATTGTGATAATTAGTCTATGACTGAGGCCAGAACTGTAGCTTGGCTCTGTCCAATAACAACTTGTTGAAATTTGTGTTTGAGGATGCTCCTACCGGAATAAGGTGGGTTGGCTGGCTGTCCTCGAGCTTGTTTCTCAACCAGTCAAAATCCTGGTAGCGCCGCCTCACTGAGTACTCAGGCAGGTCAAACTCCGTTCTTGTGGTCTGTGGATCAGATGGAAACAAATCATTTGCTTATTAGAAATCCTGCTGAGGAGAAAAATGGTGTATACGTATTTATTGACTTAAAACCACTATCAGCATAAAACGTGTGATATAATCTAATGCTGCAAAATATGCACAAATATACTAGTGTTGCAATTATATTGCTTAAATCTTATGATTGCCGTGCATCATGTATTATATACACTAAAGGTCACCAAAAAAACTAATTTTCCTCACTTTTCTGAAATAAGAGTTTGGCGTAGTATGAAAAAACTCAAAATGTACCATTTATTTCCTAGTCCATACACTCCATTGGAAAATAAGTTTTTGTGATGTCCCTTAATTCAACATTAACACCACTGACAGGTAAAGTGAATAACATTGACTGTCTAGTTATTTCATTACAATGGCACATGTCAGGGGGGTGGGGCCTTAATGTGATGGCTAGACAATGAAGTCAGAACATGTCCAAAACAGCAGATCTGGTGGAGTGTTTCACATATACAGTAGTTACCAAACGTGATCCAAAGAAGGAAAACTGGTGAATCAGCGACAGGGTCATGGGCACCCAACACTCACTGTTGGATGTGGGGAGCGAAAACTAGCCTGTCTGTTCTGATCGCACAGAAGAACACACAGTGAACCACAGTCAGAGCTGTTTCAGCAGCAAGAGGGACCTACGCAATATTAGGCAGGTGGTGTTAATTTTATGGCTGATCACTGTATATCTGCCTACTCACAACAGGGTAGTGCTGTCCATTCACTCTGATGTGAACAAGAAGTGTTTGGCAACACAGGGCAGCCAATCAGAACAGAGTTCATTTACATTTATCTTAGAGACACAGTAACAAAATGAAAATGTTGAATTACTGAAGTAAATAAAATGCCATAAACTGTACTTCCTCTGAAAACAGGAATGACAGAACTATGTAACAGTGTGTGAGAGAACTTGGCTTTTAGCATAGGAGAAATCACCCTGAACCATGTTCAAAATTTCCCACATTTCTCTTCATTAAAAAGAGAAAGAAAAAGAAAGCGACACACTCTTGAGTTTCTCCTGTTTCTCTTGAAACTAGGTGGGCTTCCCATTAAACACTTGCGCCAGAAACATAATAAGCCAGTTATCCATTAACCACCGTGTATTTTCCATCCAAGCTACAGACCACAGTCGCTCAAAACAGTCAGCAAACAATCGCCAGGGGAAGATCAATGCACTGCTAATCCTACCAATAATCCACCGGAAGCTCTTTATTTGCTCTACCTTCGTTTAAAATACAAAAGCAGGAAAACAGGCTGAGTTTTTATAGACTAATAAATCAAAAGTGTCAAAGCACCTGAACCTAAATTCTCCTGTTACTCACAGCATATTCCATCTAAAAGGCTCCACTCAGCTCTCATTAATGTGTATAAGTGACTGTTTCAGCTGAGAAGCTATCACCAGTGCAGGTCTTATCAGTCTATCTGGTTGCTGTGATACATCTTATTACCACTAAACCATGATCACTGGCTCTTTCTTCTGCTCAGCCTTGGAAACGCCTGTGGCTGCCCAGGCATCGCTTATCAGGCCATTTCTATTAGCACCTGCCTCCCGCAGCACTGAAGGCTGCAATTCTCATATGCTGAAGAAACCGAGAACAAAGACAAACCAGATGTTTTCCAATGTTCTACAAAAAATTACATAAGCAGAATAAGAAAGTTATTTCATAATAGAAATCACAATATTCTGGTTTCTCAAGGTCTGGAAGGCGCAAAGTGCTTCAGCACGACAGTTTCGCATTTAAAAAATCTTAGAAAAACTACAGAACTTTTTAAGAAAATTAAAGCTATTGAAGAAGAAACATAATAAAAAAAACATTTTCAAGACATACACTGATCATTCAAAACATTATGACCACCTGCCTAATATTGAGTGCTGCTGCTGTAACAATTTTGACTGCGGTGCACTGAGTATTATGACTTTTCTATCAGAGTCAGCATTAGCATTCTGTGCAACAGGAGCTCTTCTTTGGGATCAGATCAGACAGGTTAGCCATTGCTCCCCTCATGCATCAATTAGCCTTGGGTGCCCATGACCATGTCGCTAATTTACCAGTTGTCCTTCATCACTGTATAACTGGAACACTTCACATAACCTGCTGTTTTGAAGCTCTGACTCCCATCATCTAGGCATCACAATAAGACCATTGTCAAAGTGGCTCAGATCCTTATACTTGATTCTTCCAGCACATTAACATCAAAAACTGACTGTTCAATTGCTGCCTAATATACCCCACCCCCCTGACAGGTGCCACTGCAATGAAATAACTAGACAGTCAATGTTATTCACTTTAACTGTCAGTGGTGTTAATGTTATGGCTGTTGGTGTAAATATTATGAAACATGCAGATGATAAGTGTTGCAGAAGCACTGATAATATCCAGGAGATACTCACAAAACTCTACTCTGATGTAATGACAGTAACGTATGTGGTCCACCCCTACTGTTGAGCTCAACTGTCTACACTGTTGCTGATGACAGACACGTAGTGAAACAATCATGTTTTAACCTCAGCTCAGTAGCAGAGCAGCAGATCTAAAGCTTTATGAAATAAATGAGCGACGCGAGCTCTGCATGTGTATATCAAGCCCTTGTTTCGCTGACCTTAGTGGACACTCTGTAAGTGATGTATGTCTCCATAGTGGACACGTGTTTCTTGGGATCGTCCACGGTCACAAAGAGGTCACGCGTCTCTGCGTCTAGGTCATCATCCAGCTGCAAGCGATTTAGGAGGGAAGAGGAAGACGCGGGGCTCGACGTGTCCACGGCGTTGCCATTGGGTAGACTCAGGTCCTAAGGATTTAAAAGAATTTTGGTGCATGAAAAACACTTCCAAACAAAGTGACATCTCGACTACAACAAAAAAAATATTCAAACACATTTTTTTTCAACAAACTGACTGTAGCTCAATGAAAGGTCAGTGACTTGGCCATTATGACTTCATAGCTTTATATCAAAAGCCTAGTAACATATGCTACAATGATGGCTAACTGATGGTGCAACTCTTCACATTTCGATACAACAGCGATTTCCTTCTGTCGTGGACATCGTTCATATGAGCAATATGTAGCGGTTTACATAGACGGTTTACATTTAACTTCACGCGTGCACACGTGGAGTAGCGGGCAGCTATCAACAGCACCTGGGGAGCAGTGTAGTGGGACGGTACCTTGCTCAAGGATACCGCATTAGTGCCCAGGCCGGGACTCGAACCTGCGACCTTCAGGTCTCAAAGGCAGCACCCTAACCACTAGGCCACCATTGCCCACTCACACAAAAACTCACACATGCAAACAACTTATAATCTAAACACTTTATTATTAAATGTCAAATGCAGCAGTGTAGTCATAAGCAAAAGCAGCTTCTCAGTACAAAACACTGCTCACGGTAAAATGAAGTAAACTTAATTGTGGACTGAAAACACGATTTTTATTTGTCACATCGATACAATGGATTATGTGCTATTTAGAGCGATGCATCGATACAAACCAATTGTTACACCACTAATATATATACAAATTTCATTCTAAACTATTCCACTTCTTGGGAGTAAGTCTGGCCTACATTGCTCTGCATGTTGTACATGTATAACCTGTATATGTGATCAATAAGTATCCTGAATCTTGACAGAGTGAACGGACAGGATTTAAATGTATACATCATTTTCAAATAAGTAAAATATACATCATCAACACAATTTATGCCAAATAAACTGAAGATAAAATTAATGTTATATAGTTTTGTGGAAATGATGCACACGTGTGCATGAAGTCAGTTCAATTCATCACTTTTCTCAGTGTAGCTGATAATCTGTAATGTGCACTTTGAATCACTGTGATTCAACCTGACCCCTGTGTTGACTGTGCTAGAAGGTGACTTGAGTGAATAAGCGCCTCCGAGGCCTCCAGCAGCTCGAGTGACTCGTGATATGATGCAAACAGTCACAGCCTATATCCAGGGTCTGTGTATATAAGCGACAGTAAGACACCCGAAGTCAGCGTGAGCTGGGCACATCACAGTAAATAAGGGATACACCTTGGTTTTACCACAGGATCTAGTGCAGAGCTGTTTCTTGTAGGCAAGGGCTGCATGATACATATTCATGTTTCCATGTAAATATTAGTTAACCCTTGATGAAGCATATCAGACAATAATAATAATAATTATATTAACAACAAACTCAATGAATAAACTTAATGTGCACAGTGACATCATGCAAAATTATTTGCCTTTTTGCATTTTAATTTTTGGATAATTTACATCAAATAGAAATGGAAGCAGAAACAGTCCATGTTTTGTAAGAGGAAATTATACATATCTAATGGACACATCAAACCACTCACACACCCTTTGCTTTGCTCTCTCTTGCTCTCTCAGTCTAGTTCTGCACAAACGTGCAAATAAGTTGAACAACGGCCAATCAAACTGCTGATATGAAAACTGGTAATCGACTGTGCCACAGCAGCAGCCACACACTGAGATTCATCACTCGATCAGCAGATACAACGATACAATGTTAAGTGTATGCAAAACTTGGGACATTATGACCCCGGCCAAGTTATAAAAACAATATTATCCCTCTTCAGGAGTCCTCTACACCTCTTCATGAACTTTCCCTCTGGGCACCTCAAGCTGCTTGTGTTTAGCCACTAGCAACCAAAGCAGCCAGTAGTTAGTGAGGGGGAGTGACTCAGCTGGCCATAAGTGTACAATGATCGTGCAGATTTTTTAAATATATAAATATATAAATAAATAAATAAATAAATAAACTAAAGCCAAAAGCGACTGATTTTGTTACATTTATATAATAATGATCATTTATATATGGCAGCACTCTGTAATATCAGAATTGCAAAAGCCATCATATTTACAGCACTTCAGCATGGAGCAGTATTTACAGCCACAGACACAAAGATCAGCCACAATATTATATATAATACCACTGACAGGTGATGTGAATAAATTGAATATCTCATTATAGTGGCTCTTGTCCAGGAGTGGGATTTATTAGGCAGCAGAAGAGCAGTCAGTTCTTGAAGTTCCTGAAGGTTGGTTTGATCTTACAGAAGAGCTACTGTAGCACAATCAGTAGCTTTTTTGCATGTCCATCACTTACATGGGGAGAAATGACAAAAGAGTGCACTTTGGAATTAAGGCGAGCCAGTAGTGGCAGTTTGATGAACTGGGCAATGTTATGCTGGAAAACCTTGGGTCCTGGCATTCATGTGGATGTTACTTTGACGCATACCAACTACAAAACCATTTGTCGACTAAGAACACTGCTTCATGACAAAGGTTTTCCCAATTGCTAGTAGCCTCTTTCAATAGTATAATGCATCCTGACAAACTACTAACATAGTTCTGGTTGGAGTAAAAGAAGTTGTTGACTCAAAATTCCCTCAAAATCTGATTAAGCATCTGTGGGAGTACTCCAGTCCATGGAGGCCCCACTTCATAACTTATAGGCCTTAAATGATCTCCTGATAGCATGTTGGTGCCAGATATCACAGCACACCTTCAAAGGTCTTGTGGAGTCTATGCCTTGTGCTGTTTTTGCAAGGTGGACCTACACAATATGCATTTTCACCCCTATAGTTTGTTTGCTTGTTCGGGGGGAGGAGTTAAGGAGTTTGTCAACTTGGAGCATTTTCCCCTTTTTGTTTCACATTAGAAAAAACCCCAGTGAAGCAAAATTCATCACTGCAAATCATGAGAGAACATCCTCTCCGGTTCTCAGGCAGATATTGTTCTTACAATAGTGATTATCTGGGCAAAATACCAGCAGAATTATACCAGTAAATTGTCAAATGCCCCAAGAGGCAACGTCTTGAAAATACTACAACACTATACAATTTGCAAGGATGTTCTGCCATACGATGTCTGAGCAAAACACAGGAGCTAAAACTGAACATGTACAATGATCAACACATTACACCAAAGTTATTCAGTAAGTGTGACATATTAACCGTCTTTTCTCACCCTGTGTTTAGATCAAACTTGCAGAGTACACATGGTAATTGGGTCAGACTGAGGTCTGATCCTACTCAAACCACAAGCACTCTAGAGTTAGTCTGGGACCACTTCCTCTAAAGGGTCTCAGTGTTGTAGCTTTTTGCCCAAAATCACGAAATCCAAACAAACCAAACTAAAATGCACTACTGTTCAATTCAAAAGGCTGCAGGTGTGAAAGCACCCTTAGGCAAGGGGTTTAATGTGATGGCTGATTGGTGCATGTGGGCCTTAATCACAACAGGTCAAAAAACATGAAAGCTTCTTGTTTGAAAGAAACTCTTTGAGACGTATCTTGTCTCAAGTCAGAATCAAATTCCTCTCATTCCTGAATAACGGTAAGCCAGTGAGTGTGTTCTGCAGGTGTGTGTGTGAGGAGAGGTGAAGGACACAGAATAATGAAGCTGCTCTGGGGCTTCTGAAGTTCCTCCTGCTCCAGGCTGTGCCAGCTCCCTTCCCAGCAGTCAGCCAGTCATCCATCAATTAGAGCCCCAGCATCTGCATGCCAAGAGTTCAGCCCCATGTCACCCCCACAACAAAATAAACACCGCTCTCCACCTGCAGACTGCTTCTCCCTGCTCTCTACATGTAAGAACAACTTTTCATTTATCTTTAAAAACTACTATGCTAAATGATGCTGGCCATCCAAAAGTGCCAAGCTCAAAGTGATCAACAAACAGCGTAAAAACAACAGGGCAAACAAAAAGTTAACATGTGTTTTCTTCTGTACAAGCATTTTTTGTAAAAAAAAAAAAAAATTTAAATTATATTTAATCAGTACTTTCTTTGACTTGTTAGTTCATGCACAATTCATCACATCATTTAGAAGGGGAAATGTTCTCATGAAAATGTTCTCATGAAACTAAGGCTGAACTATAGTGACTTTTTCCATCACAAAAAACAATATCTGAGTTTTGATTACATCATCGTGCAAGCGTAGGCAGGAAAAAGTAATATAAACCAGCAATAAATATCACGTTTCAGCTCCCACTTTCACCACCTATCTCCAAATAAAACATTTTCACTTGAGAATGTCTCATGGTACAGGAAGAAAAATTAATGACTGTGGATCTACTTACTGACTTTACATTCTATCCCATAAACTGGGGACACTGAGGCAAAACACCATTCTTAGGATGCATCAACAGCTATTTGAGGCTAAATAACACCCCCTATTGGAGAATCTTCAGCCTGCTTAACATGAGTTACAAGGCAGGTCCATTAACAGAAACATTACTTCACTCATCACAGTGCAAATGGGTTGAACATTAGACCATTTAAAATATAAGAGCTAATATTACTATTCTAGCTACTTGTTGTTCTTAAATTTACACTAAACTACATGGGGCTAATTTGACTATAATCACATGATCTCAAAGATACTATGTTGCGCTACAAGAACTTCCTCCAATATCTCGCCTTTACTGCTGGTAATGGCCTAATCCGAAAACTGGGGATCAAATATCTGCTTACATGACTTCATTCCAGACCCAAGTTAAAAATAATGACAGTTGCGGTTAACACGAACACATAAGCAGGATAACTCCTATAATGATCTCTAACACTCTAATTGTCTTGATGCCACTGAAATGCCCTGGTTTTGAAAGAAGAAGCATTTCATTCTTGTGCACTAATTGGTCTGTCTTAAATTTTTAATTAACAAATCACTATGCCGCGCTGTGGAGCCGCCACTGAAGTGGAACCTGCAGAGGTTTTCTGTCTCTTAAAGGGCAGAGCAAAAACTCACGGCCGCAAAGACATGATGGATTTCGTAAAAAAAATATTGCCACAGCCAACATCCCCATTTCAGATCCGGTACTTAGGAAACTGTGACAGCATTTTCCTGACTGCATGCCCACAAGAGCTATGAAACAAGCTCTCAGACACTGACACTTTCAAGCTGCTGATTTGCAAAAATCTGCAAACCAGCAAACAGAAGTAAAATTTACTTTTAAATACAGAGCGGAATGAACGCTGCGCTGGAATCTCATGTTCTGGCCTGAACAGGGAGTCTACTGTATGCAAATACCATCATTAGAAGATTTTATTTTTTTCCCCACACCAGAAGCAGAGCAAATTTACAGAGCGTGCTCAGTGCGACGAACCTCAACTTTTCTTTCAGGGACCCGGGCACAAATCATCATTTACTCTTTACACTTTTGAAAGGGCACTTACAAATACTTGATTAAAACAATATTACTGTCTAAAACAAACACATGCACACAGGCCAAATGAATGCCTTGAACTTAGTCATGTTCCTTAAACTATTCCCTGACCATTTTTGCAGTGTGGCAGGACGCACTAGATGAACCATGAATGATGTAAGTCAATGGCGACTGGTCCAGACGAAAGTGGACTGCAGCCGCCATTTTTAAAGGGTGTGAAACACTTGCCATGTAAACAACAGCTCTTAGATCTAAAAACTGGAAGAAAAAAAAAACAGATGAATTGACAGTAAAGTCAGACTTTATTGAGTCCATATGTGACAAATGAGATACAGAGTGGGCTTGACATATTCAAATGCTACCATCACGGCATCATCCATTTTCTCCTATGCGGTTGCTATACCAGCAATCAGCCGGCTCCCATCACTTCATCGTTCCTACTAGAGGTGCGATTACAAACAGTAATAACTCTCCTGAAGGCGTGTAGTTCTCAATGGGCTCCCCAATGGGTAGTTCCTCTCAAAAAAATCTTCAGAACTGTTTGGTCTAAAAGCACCTGCTGTTGCCATAAAGGGGTGTACTTGGTCAGCAATAATGTTTATGTAGTGTTAAAGGTTTCCCAAGCAAAACAAGCATCCCAGTGCCTCACACTGCCTCTGCCGATTTCCCCCATTCCCATAGTGCAACCATAGTGTCATCTCAACCCCAGGTAAGCAAAGCACATGCACCTGGCTGTTCATATGACATATAAATAAAGGCCAATCCCAGCTGACTATGTGCCCATGGTGGAGTACACCCAGGACAGGAGATAACCGAGCAAAACAGAGACAGACAACCACTCAAACTCATACCTACATGCAAGTTACAGTATCCAATCAACCTATTGCAAGCCTTAAGACAGTGGGGGGAAACCAGAGCACCCAGAGGAAACCCACGCGAACATGGGGAGAGCTTGCAAACTCCACATGGAAAGCACCAGTGGCCGATGCAAGGTGGAACCAAGGACCTACCAGGACCTCCACCGCACCACCATGCTGATGAGATACAAATAACAAAACTGTAATTATTCTTACAGACATTAAATTATGAGCTAATGCCATAAAAAGTAAGTATCGCCCATCGTATGTCATCATTGTAAACACTGTATACATGTTCTCGTCACATGTACATCCACTGTCCTAGGACTAATCTTGAGATTCTGGTGGGGTTTTTTTTATCTACAACAAATCAGCCATGACTATCAGAGGTGCAGAAGCAGCAAACTACATGAATGAACCTCCTTCTTTGTTACAAACCACACACACAGTCCACAGTGGGCTTCAGAGGCAATGCATTACGTGCTAACCAGCTAAACACAGTGCTATTATGAGGAGGACAGAACCACCCAACCAGACTTTTAGGGTGTAAAAGTAAGTTGTTTGAGTTTTTCTCCTTTGGATTTATTTATTTATTTATTTATTTTCCATTACATCACATGAAAACAGGGGCCTGTAAGGATACGAAATAGGCTACTATTACATGCATTAAATAAGTTTGTGGATAAGACTATTATTGCTACATTTAAAAATGTACCATTCACATTCCGTAGTCTGTTCAGCTCATATATGGAAACTAAGCAGCCAATCAGAAGTCGTTGTCTGAGGTCACAAAAAGCAATGTGATTGGTAAAAGTTCATGTAAAATAAATTAGAACGGTTTTGGTGCAGAAAACCACAAACACAAACACACAGATCAGCCATAACATTAACACCACTGACAGATAAGGTGAATGACATTGACAATCTAGTCATTTCATTACAGTGGCACTTGGTCAGAGGGGTGGGATAAATTAGGGTGCAAGTGAACAGTCAGTTCTTGAAGTTAATGTGCTGGAAGCAGGAAAAATGGGCGAGCATTAGGATCTGAGCCACTTTGACTAGGGCTTTATAGTGATGGCTAGAGTCAGAGAATCTCCACATCGTCAGGGCTCATGGAGTGTTTCAGGTATGCAGTTGTTAGTACCTAACAAAAGTGATCCAAGAAAGGACAATCAGTGACATCATGAGCCATCAATCATGCGAAATCCAAGATGCTCACTGATGCATGGGATTAGTAAAGGCTAGCCTGTCTGGTCTGATCCCATAGAGGAGCTCCTGTTGCAAAAAAAGTAAATGCTGACTCTGATAGAAAGGGGTCTGAACACAGAGTGCAGCACAGTCAGAGCTATTTCAGCAGCAGGAGGGGGCACTTAGTATTACGCAGGTGGTGTTAATGTTATGGCTGATCGGTGTGTACATATATTAAAATCAGCCTTCAGGTTCCACGACCACAGCTCTCAAAATCAATGCTGCAGGGTTAATAACCGCTTATCAGTGTCATATCAACATGCAGTGCTTCAGTATTCAGGGATACTAGCAAGACCCCAGGACACAGATTTGCCAGGAAAAGGGGGGGAAAACAACCACGACCACCACCACACGGCTGGCGAGAACACACGCAGAACAAGTCGCAAGGTTGCATATACCCCCGAAGAGATCTAGCGAATCGAAGCATAAAATCGTCGGTTTATTAGACTTTAATCCCTGATCAATCCGCGTGACTGCGTTATTTGGAGAGCAGGCTCCCGCGCGTACCTTAGTGTTGCTCCCTCCATCAGGGCTGGGAGGGAGCGCAGGCTCCTCGGCGGACAAGGGATGGCACATCTCCTGGATGGATTTCTGCCCCGACGAGGGCAGCGATTTCGGGGTGCCTGTACTCATTGTGCGAGCGGTTAAAGGGTGAGGGGGGGGTCGTGGGGATGCGCTGGAAAATCCCTAAATCCCTCTCTCCTCGCCCTCGGCTGCTTTAAAGCCTGCAGCGGCGTGGAAAGCAGCGCACATCTGTCAGCTGACTCCCAGAACGCAGGTCCGGAAACACAACAAGCCTCCACGGGAAATAGTACACTAGTTTAAACACACAGACATACACACGCCACATGGCGAGGTTCGACATAACGGAGGTTTATTAGAGACATATGCATGTAGACGATGTTTCCTTTTTTTTGCTAGAGGTGTAACGACATTTTCAGGGTTCTAAAAACACGTTTTTCATTTCATTTCTGTGCAAATGTGTCTAAAAACACGAGTGGTTTGTGTAGAACAGTTCACAATTGTGTAGAAATATGTACAGTGTATATACATTTATTTAGCTTATTTTTGTCTATAAAACTCATTTTCATGAAGCACATAAGTCATAAAAGCAAAAATTAAAATAACTCAATACTCTATAAGTCTATACTATGAAACACTGGATTTTTACATTTCAAGGTTTTAAAAAAAATCAGTAAATGTATAGAGAGAAGACACAGAGACATAGCAGCCTGTCAGTGATACAGTCGTACATTTCTGACACTCGTTTCTGACTGTTTGATACTGTACTGAAGCTGTTACTCACTTATTTCCATGGCCATTAAACAAGCACACAGATAATCCGCGTTTTAACCTAACACATGGCTTCTTCGCCAGCTGGAAGTTTTCTTTAAACCCACGTTCACACTTTTGACAAAGATGCTGAAATTCACCGATGTTTTCTTCTCTGAGATTTGTTCTTAAGTAAAGGTCAGAATCAGGGCACATTTACACACGCATGAGTGCTGACATCTGGATACACTGTGCATTATATTGGTGCAGAAACTGGAATTATATAACACACACAGATATCGCGCTTTACAGGGAGTCGTTTCATATTCTCCCACTGATTTAATGAATGAGGCCCAATGACCCTAAGGTCACGGAGGTCAATGCTGCGTTATTAATGACCATAAAGGCTGCAGAACACTACATATCTGTATCTCATAATTTTCGTATTTAGGTCAGCAATAATTTTCTGCGAGTCATCGTCGTAAAATTATAGTAGTAATCGCAAATGTGGAAAACAAACTATATAACTGCAATATCCCCGCAGTGCCAAAAAAGTATTTATTTCTTACTTTAGAAATGAGGTGGATTTAAGATTTTTTCTCTGTCAATGACAAAAAAGGTTAGACTTTTTTAAAAAAAAAATAAAATAAGTGTTAAATACCTGTGGAAAATATACCCTTGCAGTGTAACTAGTGCGTCCGCTTAGGACTTTTATTTTGAACTGATTTAATCCGGCGCTGTACACTGTTCCCCACTTCAGTGCTGTGGTCCAGTGCGACGGGCTCTCGGGTGGATCTTAGTAGCGGTAGATTTTGGTGAGTAACCGTAAAATCTTATAAAAAGTGAGTGCATTTTAAAATTTTAATTACGAACTTTTGATGTAATATAATTAAAGTTGGAGTGGGATGCAGTGCAAGGTTTGCAATTTTGTCAGGCAGCTAATAGCGCTAACGTTAGCTAGCTTAAAACAGTCGTGTTCAGTTAAAATAAAAGCCTTGTTTCTCACTCTCCTCCTCCTTATTAGCTGTTGCACACGATGTCTATCTTATTTACTGCTTTTCAGAATCTTAAATAGCTCGTATATCAAGGTAAAATTTGTAAATAGGTTGCCCACATGGTTGAAACGCGCACGTGGTTGGTTTATGGGAGCTCTTAGGCCCAAAAGTCAGTTGTTCTCGATACATTTGTGTTGAACCTGATTTTGTTGGAGAGAAGTTGACTGACCCAATGATTAAACTCACTACCCATCTGACCTTTTTATGGGAAGGATTATTCTCTCTACTCTGAGGGCTCAGTCTGAGAATCTGTCAAGGTTGCTGGTGGTTTATCGCTGCAGAAATCGTTTTGTCAAATAATCAATATTCTCTTCTCTTCTGGTCTTTTATGTTCCCTAGGAAGATCCTCAGAGAGACCGTGGCATTAACCTGTGAAGTTTCATCTGTTTTCTTCAAAATATTGGTTGCACGAGTGAATAAAGGTTTTGATGGATTAATGAGGTCTCATTTTATTGTGTATTTTACCAGAATTTCTGTGCAGCATGAATTTGTAAATATGGGTATGACCTTTTCTTTAGGTACAATCTTTTTAATTTACGTCTGCTTGTGCCAATACAAAACATTTTTAAATGCAGAAACTTGGAAAACATCTACCTGGATTGGAATATTACAGCTTGCCTGAAACTCTCATTTATTTATTTATCATGAAAAAACTAAAGTATTTTAGCATGGGATCAAGATCATGGTCAGCTGGGATGACTGAATTAGACCTCACGCCAATTCTGCTTGGTCACGTTTAAATAAATTAGAATTAAAATCCAATATAGTATATTTTAAGTGCGTGTCTGTTGCAATTTTTACTGTTATCTTTTTAGTGTAAGTGGTTGAAAAATCAAAGTAATATTGATTACCAAACCATGTGGGTTTATTTAAATTGTAGACAATCTGAAATGTACCTTTTTATGAAATTTTCATGCTTGCATGCATAAATCGGGGGTTTTTTGCTCTCTTTTGTAACAGGTTTTGAAGCATTACTTTTACCCTACATCCACTTGGTAAATTTTAAGTCAGCTGTTTTCATTTATTTATTTTCATTAAGTTATAAGTGGATGTTTTACTGTTGAAAATCTATGCATGCATAAAAACTTCACTTCTCTTAACAGAAGTCATGGCTTTTTGTAAAGGATGAATTGGTGCTTGGTAACAAACACCCACTACAGACTATGACTGAATTTTGGCACATACATATGGGTGACAAATTCAAGGGAAAAACACAATAAATATATGGAGAAACATAGAGTGAAGATGTTTCTAGACACATATACAATAAAGCAAGGTCCTACCACTGTCTGATGTGTATAAAATACTGTGCCATCACAGTTCCACTTTATTTAGGACCACTGGGAAGAATGATCAAAATTGCTTCACCCCTACAGCAAAAGGGAGGTTATGTGTCTCTGATGTACTCTGGGGGCCATTTTGTCCACAAGGACATTTGTCCCTTTAGAGGGGACAGTGACTGCAGACCAGCACAGTTATTCTGATTGATCACCTTTATCTTACAAATCATTACTGTCCTGCAGTCATCAAATCTCAGCTCGGTTGAAATTCAGCAGTAAAACAGAAGGAGAAACCTTTGGGGAAATAGTGTTCCATCCCTCCAGTACAGATTCAGAGACTGGTAAGCTACCCTGTGGCACAAAAGATGTGCTTATTGCAGGGACACCACGATAAAGATTAGGATCCCCTGGTGTAAGGGGTGGTACTGGGTAATACCTGCTACAGCTTGAACTTTACCCAGCAAGTGGTTAGTTAGTTTACCACAATTGCAAAGTTCCTCGCCTAATTTATGTCTGATATTTTTTTCATTAATATTATAGTCTTAAAGCTAAACTGTCCGTGTCCTGATAATACATAAAACAGATAATCTGGCTCCACCTAGTGATCCTAACGTCTAACAAGAATCCACCCTGCCGCAATCAAAGCCAAGGGGAGTGTCTGACACGGTCAAGCGCTGTTCGTGCTGCCACCGCGGATGATTTCACTTCAAACCGATTCAAAACTAATGCCCAGTGCTAAAAATCTATGTGAAACACATTTAACTCACGGTGTGGAGTGTAGTTTATGTTTCGTTAGTGATTGAAAACTGGATGCCATACTCTATGTAACTGCACGCATGGCAGCGTCCTCAGCGGGGCGGGGCTTTGGTAATGGGGATGGATTTTATTTGCCTTTAACTTCACATCCACATGGCTGCTCACATTATTTAATACTAACGCAACATTTCAGTTATAACATTTGATGTCCACGTTTGTTGCATCAGATAACCTAACACATACCATAAAATATAACCTATATATCTATGTGCGCAATAACACTTTTAAAGTATTTGTATCTGCAATAGTATCGACTATTGGTATGACGGTATTATATCCCAGAGGAAGTTAGTAGTGTCAGGCCTGTCCGTTTCCTGCAGCATCTGCATTACCTAGGTAGCAGGGATGCACTAAGTGCACTTCGTAGTAAAGAAGGAGGCATTTGGGATGCGGCTTCCTGCTATCACCGGATGTGCTACGCTTCGGGGGAGGGCCGTATTATGCCACGTTGATGGAGGCCAGTGGGGACGTGGAACTGTTCCTATGTGCAACCTGGCCAGCCGCTAACTATCATCACACAGCCAAGAAGCGGACTTTTTAAGGTGGCGATTAAAGTTGCACACCATTTCATATTGCTTGGACGAGCTTGCGCATGCTTGTCCTAAGTGCTGAGAGGGAAGGTAAGCCGTTTTTAGAATCGTGTGGAAGCTTTTGTAGCGGTCTTAGCCTCTAGGCTACAGTGGAAACAGGGTTCATGTGTCGTATGGAAAAATCTGGCAGTTATTATCACTAAGTGTTAGTTTAATACCACAGCGTAGACCATCGCGACCGAGTCGTCGATACAGAATGGATATATTCGTGCTGTGCTGTACTGTGGTAACTTGGCCAGGCTGCAGCCCTAATCCCAGTTAACGTTATTATTCCCAATCTGCCTTGTCGTTTGGTTTAAATGTGTGCTGTTCCATTTTGCCAAGCTTCCAAATCATTTATTCAATTGAAAAGTCTAGCTTCGGTTATTTTGTATGGGGCTAAAATGGTTCACACATTTGCTTTTGCAACGTCCCATCAGAGTTCTTCTTGAGTTACCAGATGTTGAAGGTTTTCCTGCTAAACCGTTGATTGAACGGTGTCAGCGGTAGGATCCTGTAAGCCACGTAATCTTCAGGGTGATCTGCTTCAGTCTGACCAGCTAGGTCCAGTGGGAAGCCTATCGAGTGAGGTCGTGGTCCATCAGAGCATTCATAATTCAGTCTGACGTCCAAATATTCATGCACTCCTAGGAATAGGCCTTTGTTGTGAAGCCAAGCAGACATGCTTACTGTAGATAGGGCCTTTCTTAAAGAGGAAGTTCTGTGTAATCCCTTCGGATCAGTGTAATGCAGTCTTTTTATGCAAAAAGGTTAATTGGAGAGAACATATACAGTGTTAAAGACTGCTGACTTGGCACCTCTAGTGTGCATATGGACACCAAGTTACTCTGAACGTACATGATCAGGGTAGGTGTGAATTCAGTAATGTGATTTCACTGTGTAATGGATTATACATGTATGTCATTATTTTATGGTCTGCATAGTGAACTACATAATAAGTTAAATGTAGTCTCCTCAAAGAAATGCTGACCAAACAGCAAATATACACTTGTGCCTTTACCATAAATGTTGCAGATTAGAATATTCTGTATCTTCAGTCTGTTAGGCTTCCGATTTGACCAAGTTGATCATTTCAGCCCTCTTCCCAAGTTAGGCCTGGTCCATTAGAGCATTCATAATCCTGTCCAACATCCAAACATTCTTGCATTTTGTTGTGAAGTCAAGCAGGCATGCTTACTGTAGGTAGGGCCTTCCTTAAAGGGGAAGTTCTGTAGAATTCTCTGTGATCAATGCTTTTGCATTAAAAGCTTGAGACAGCTGGTTCTTTTCACTGTTGCTGTGACCAACTCTGACTCAATTTCTCCTGAACAGAGCATTTCACATGAAACCTCCCTGAATTACTTTGTGTCCAAATGACTTGTTGAACAGTTTTGAACAATCAGTGAAGTTTCCCTTTGATAGATTTATAGTTTGAACCAGTTGTCACCAAACATTGTCCTAGGGATCTACATCCTTGCAGAGTTTGGGCTAGTTCCAGGCTGCTTCCGACATGCTCCCCCAAACAATCAGGAACTTCTACAGAAGTGAACTAGCTGAGGTAGGCATGGTCAGCCCCTTCCTTACAGGAAGGCAAGGTCTCCAGGATCAGGTTTGATGACAGCTGGATTAAACTATATAATTCTGTTGTACAGTTAATTGCATCATCTACCATGTTTTACAAGGTGGAAGAATGTCTGTTATGAGAAATTACACTTCTTTATTATATAAGAGGAATCCTAAACCTCATGGTGTTGGTTGATAAGACCTTTGTGTTGGGATGTATGTTGTAGGATGAAGTTGAAAGAGATCAACCGCACAGCCATCCAGGCTTGGAGCCCAGCACAGCACCACCCGATTTATTTGGCAGCAGGTAATACACATTCATGCACATCATTTTTACAGCCTCTATACTGATGGTGCATATGCAGTTGTTTAGTTGAGCCAATTATTACATATTACTTTATGGTTCCTCATAAAGCAGCAGAAAGTTCAACTGTATTACATTATTAATGGCAAGCTGTCCAGGTCCAGGTCTAGGCCCGAACACTCTCACCACCATGTTTCATGTTTCAAGGTTCTTATGATGTAATACAGTGTTTTTCTTGCCCCAAATGTAACACTTCTTATTTAACCCAACATTTCTATCAAAACTTTCAAGCATCGCTGTATACATTCTCTCTTATATCTGTCGCATATTCAAACATTCCTTTTGCTATTAACAATTAAGGGCGGTGTTCGTTTTTTCTAGCTTCTAGAAATTATGTGAGCTCTTTGCTTTACCAGTGTTCCCTGAGCTCATTTTTGTATTGTACTTGCTGTTAGAAGCAAATGTTTCTCACCTGCTATTCTCCACTTCTGTGCAGGCACCTCCGCTCAGCAGCTAGATGCTACATTTAGCACCAATGCCTCGTTGGAGATCTTTGAGCTGGATCTGGGCGAGCCCACTTTGGCCATGAAGTCCTGTGGTGCTTTCTCTTCACCTCACAGGTCTCTGCTTATTGACACCTTTGGCAGTCATCATTGTCTTAACATCAGAACAATGCCTCACATTAGTTATACTCTGGGAACATTTAGAACAGTGAGCCTTTAGGTGTGATGTGAGGCAATTTAGTTGGGTGTTCAGATTTGTATGCACTCTGATATCAGTAAATGCAGCGTTCTCAGCCTTAGACAAGCATTTATACAAATGAAGAGTGGTTGGCATGACCTTGCCTTGTGTGTTGAAGACCAGTTTTTCTTTTTACCCAAACAGATCAAGCCAGATTTTTAATGGCAATCCATAACTGATGGTGAAGCACTATTGGATTTGCTGCATAGTCTAAGTCTTTGGTTTGGTCTGTGTTTAGTAAACTATCCTCTGAAATCCACCTGTTCTGTATTGAGTATGGAGAAGTAATACAGGTCTTACTGCACACTAAACTTCTCATCGTTCTTTCCTGGTTTTCTGTTGTCCTTCCATGGTTTCTTTTCTGATTTTTCTTCTCACTTTTAAGATGGAGTTTTTATCTTACTTGTTAAATTAATCTAAAGCTCAAAATCTTCATTTTCCTCTCTCCAGATATCACAAACTGGTTTGGGGCCCACATGGGATTGATGAACATGGTCTTCCTTCTGGTGTGCTTATTGCTGGAGGAGAGACGGGAAACATCATTCTCTATGACCCCTCCAAGATCATTGCAGGCGACAGTGAAGTGGTCATTTCCCAGAGTGATAAACACAGTGGGCCTGTCCGAGCTCTCGAAGTCAACTTGTTTCAGGTAATATCCAAGCCTTGTTCTCCTTCTTGCCCTCACCACATGCATGGCATTATACTTCAGAGTTGCCGTTGTTGTATCATAACCTCATAATTCCATTTGTTTAGTTTTTTATGTTGTTACACAGTGTGAAAGGCACCAACTGTGCATAATGTTCTATTAACATTACGTGATTCGTAGAAATGTTCCAGAATTACTTGAAGTAGAATCATGTTACATTTACATGCACTACAGTTAAGTAGCTTAGACTCACAAATACTGTTGTATTTCATAGACGAACCTGGTCGCCTCTGGGGGGAATGAGTCCGAAATCTACATCTGGGATTTAAACAGTTTCAGCTCCCCCATGACCCCAGGACCAAAATCACAGGTAAAGATGCTTTAATTAACTCACCTGTGAGCAATTAAAGTTTTTTCTTTCTTTGCTTCTTACCTCCTTCCCGTTTTCCCTGTTCTATGTGAAATTTTGGGTATTCCTGGTAAAATTGCACATTTAATTAATTTCATAGTTCAGAATATTGGGGTAAAAGTACTTTTTTTCATCTCTTTAATATCTTGATTTAGGATGTTCGTGTTCCCACTTTTCCTTGCAGAACATTTTTAGCATATTTAGGTTCTAATAAAAATTTTTCTGGGCAAGGTGAAGGCTGCTCCAAAGCCTTAATCTTGTGTATTTTGAAGTAGTTTAGTATAGATTTGGATTATGTTTGGATCACGGTCATACTGCAATATTCAACTCCTTGTCCTCTGACTAGGGACATTAGCATCCAAAATTTGTTGGTATTTAATATGTGAATGTTTCTTAGTGTAGGGGGTTTGCTTTGCATACCTGATCACTGTACAAGCATTAGTATGGACATTTCTTAGTCTTCCAGATCCTTTCTTGACTTCAACAATTCTCCTTAACTTCTTTTTTTAATGGCATTTAGACATTAGTGATTACAACCATGAATTGATCTTTTATAGTTTTGTTTTATTAGAAATCTTTCAGATCCCTGAAATTGTCACACACACACACACACACACACACACACACACACCACTGGCCTCATGAGTCAAAATAAGGCAAAGAGTGTCTGAACTGGAAAGGTGCTCAATTTTGATGCCTGTTGTTTTTTCTGTTTTCATTTGTTAGCATCTGGAAGATATTAGCTGTGTGGCGTGGAACTGCCAGGTGCAGCACATCCTAGCTTCTGCCAGCCCTAGTGGGAGAGCATCCATCTGGGACCTGAGGAAGAACGATCTAATCATCAAAGTCAGCGACCACAGCAACAGGGTTTGTCAACTGTCTGTCTTTCTTTCTGAAGTTATAAATATTTGCAGTGCATGATGGGATGTGGCTCATTTTTAGATAAATTGAATGAATAAGGAATAATTCAAATTGTGCTTTTAGATGCATTGTTCTGGGCTGGCCTGGAATCCAGAAGTGGCAACTCAGTTGGCATTAGCCTCAGAGGATGACCGCATGCCTGTCATCCAAATGTGGGATCTGCGCTTTGCCACTTCTCCTCTCAAAGTCCTCGAGAACCACACAAGGTATAAATAATGTTTGAAAAAGTTATGATCAGCTCGTGGCTCAGTTGTGTGGTTTCCTTATTATTACTGTTTCAGATGTTTAACTGAATGTCAGACTGGGCTCTTTTCAGCCACAGTCCTGCAGACTTAGCTTTTCCTGTCTCTAAAAAAACCTGATTCCGCTTATCAAATATTGTTCTCTACAGAGTTGTAAACCAGAAGGAAGCCAGTTTGACATCCCTTCTACAGAATATATTGCAAAAAATCTGTGTATATGTATCTTTTAGCTCATAGAGATAGGAATTGGAATATTGGAAAATCAAAATGAAAAAATAAAAATGAAGACATTTTGTTGGTCCTCACAAAGAAACACATCATAAATTACCTTTTTAAGGAAAACAAATAGTTTTTTGGTTACTGAGGTTAGGCTTCGGTAGGTATATAGATGTATTATTGAGATATAGTATTGCATAAGTGAATATTCTAACGTGTGTGTGTGTGTGTGTGTGTGTGTGTGTGTGTGTGTGTGTGTGTGTGTGTGTGTGTGTGTGTGTGTGTGT